>WWET01000749.1:113569-138919 GCA_011038615.1 Limnodynastes dumerilii | reverse complement strand
GGGGGGGGGGTGAATAAAAAATTGCATAAATGCTGACTGTATTTACCTTTGACTGTGGGTATTGCCACAATAGAAAATAGTTTCATCGAATCTTTTAAACAGTTTTATTTTACCAATCAGACAATGTTGCGATGTTGGTTTAAATGTGTATTGTGTGTGAGGATTATACCTTATCCCCACACAACTCTTCTTCCTCTTCCTGCCGCATTTGTGGGCGTGCATATTCAGATTTTGTTGAAGCAGGATAGACCTGGGAAATTCCTGATCCTGGGTCTGCCCTGACAGTATTATGGGCTGTGCGCACTTCCTGAATACCTCCTTAAACAGTAAACAAATCTATCTAATGAGTTGTGTTAGGTGAGACCTGGGTTGAAAACCCCGAATCGGCACCTTTCATATCACCACTTACCAGAGTCGGATACGGGAAAAACCCGAGTCAGGACCCAGGTACCTTTCACATCACCACCAAAAACCCGGGTCTCAGTCGGTGGTGATATGAAAGGGGTTTTAGATATAGATAAAAATAAGGAAAGTAGTGCGAAAATTCGCTACGCGAACAAACGTACGGCAAACGTTGTTCAGGATCTACCCCAATGTTGCGATGTTGGTTTATATGTGTATTGTGTGTGAGGATTATACCTTATCCCCACACAACTCTTCTTCCTCTTCCTGCCGCATTTGTGGGCGTGCATATTCAGATTTTTTTTAAGCAGGGGGTTATGGGAGAGAAAAATCAAAGATTTTCTGTTAAATTGTATGTAGTGTGTACGGAAGTTATTGTATTGTTAAAACCTGTAGCATGTGCTCACTTATTATTTACACTTATGCCACTTTCACATTTCTACCACAACAATAACTAAAGGTTTTCAACCGGGTTTCCATGGCTGAAAAGGAAAAAAAAATCCTAATGGATCCCTTAAAACACTGCAGGATAGACCCGGGAAATTCCTGATCCTCGGTCTGCCCTGACAGTATTATGGGCTGTGCGCACCAACAGTAAACTAATCTTTCTAATGAGTTGTGTTAGGTGAGACCTGGGTTGAAACCCCCGAATCGGCACCTTTCACATCACCACTTACCAGAGTCGGACAGGGGAAAAACCCGAGTCAGGACCCAGGTACCTTTCACATCACCACCAAAAACCCGGGTCTCAGTCGGTGGTGATATGAAAGGGGTTTTAGATATAGATAAAAATAAGGAAAGTAGTTATTGCCCAACACAGGAAGTCACATGTTTCACAGTCAGCTCCATGTAATGTGGCCTTTGGCATCCAACCTACATTAGGAAAGCTAATTAACATATCTTATGAACCTTGTGTTCAAGGCAGCAGAGCAAGTGTTATGCGTGTGAGCAATTTGGCTTTATTGAAGTTGTAATTAACTGTGTAACAGGTGCTGCTACTGCTTTAAAGTGTGTTCTGCCTTCCAGACAAACTGTATTCGAGAAATCAATTACGAGCGATATAATGGAAGAAGAAATCATAAAAACGCAGCGACTGAGACAGACGTGGAATATGTGTCTGAAAATGATGCATCTTAAAACAATGTAACGTAATGTAATACAAACAGTAAATCAGCATCCTCGGTGATTGCAGTCATCTACTGTACCATTGCTTTAAGGGGAATTACAGTTGAAACTCTGAAACACAAGATACTGCTGAATAAAATAATATGATTACACAGGGAGACATTTTATTCCTACTCCTCTGCACGCAAGACTTTATTTTCTTTCTTGCTTTTAAATAGGATTTCAAATGTGGAATATCAAATGACCTCTTTATCATATGCCATATATCTGAATTATGACTAGACCATTTATATACACTTTAATGATAAAAATAGAAAACATAGTGGGGGCCAACATTTTGGGGACTGATGCATTATGGGCTTGGCCAGATTAAGAATGGGGCTAATGGGACCCATGCCTCCATCTGAAAATAGGCCCCCATACTGCAGATCTCCAGGCCTCCACTGCAGTGCATAAGGTTGAATGTCAGGAACTGACATTCTCCTCCAAAGCATACTATATAGTGTGGGGCCTTAATAGTTTTAAGCACCAGGGCCACACGGCCCTCAATCCGGCCATAATTATCGGGATGTCACATAAATCGGGCCCTCACAGGGAAAATATGTTTTTGTGATGTGCTATAAAGCTGATTTAGTTGAAGAATAGCATGGATAAGTATGTTATGCTGGTGCCACCTGTTTTGAATCATTTCAGCTTAGCGTTCTCTGCCAGCAGATGGAGGGCCAAAGCCATCAGTTCCATTCATGAGCATACAGGTCAGCCACCTGCCACCGACAACTACACTGCGCACATACCAGATGGGGGGTGGTGGTGGCATCTCCATCCAGACGTCTGGTGGCGCCCTTTATAGGGGGAATGATTTTGCTTATTTTCGCCCCTTACCCCTACTGATCTCTGGAGCAGCTGTGTCTGCACTCAAAATGGAGGCCTGCATAGCCTTTGCTAAAATGTATGCACAGCAGAAAGAAAGAGGTAGTAATGCCCCTTTATAGATCATTGGTATGACCTCACCTAGAATACTGTGTTCAGTTCTGGAGGCCATATCTCTAGAAACACATAAATACATTAGAGAAGAGCAACTAAAATGGTCCATGGCCTGTGTCACAAATGAAACCAAGAAAGGCTAGAGGAACTAAACATGTATAGCTTGGAGCAGAGAAGGGACAGGGGGGATATGATAGCAGCTTTCACATATATCAAATGTTGTGACCGGCTAGAGGAGGGTGACATTTTTCAAAGAAAGAGGTGTAATAGAACACGAGGGCATGAATATAAACTGGAGGGTGGTAGATTCAGAGGAAATGTGCGGAAAAATTACTTCACTGAAAGGGTGATAGATAAGTGGAATAACCTCCCATCTGAGGTGGTTGAGACTGCCACAGTAGGACAGTTTACACATGCTGGTGATAAATATAAGGATATCCTAAATCTCAAACTAAATTAAGGGTAAATAGGGTCTAGGGTCTGTATAGCTTTAAATAAACAGCTGGGCAGACTGGATGGGTCATGTGGCTCTTATCTGCTGTGACTTTCTATGTTTCTATGTAACTCATCATCATGCAAACTGAGTATGTTTGTGTACAACTACTTCTAACCACAATATAGAAGTAAAGGCCCTGGAACTTTGAAAGTCCTCTTCTCTAAGCTGGGGCAAAACTTATGTTCTTTAAAACTCCTGCTTTAAAAGGAAGTCTAATTTCTGAGCTACTCCATAAAACCATTAATGGTCCCAACCCCTCCTTGCTGTCATTACCGCTCTTTCTGCAAATCCTGCCATAAATCCATTTCTCTGCGGAAATCAAAGTACTTTTATGTAAATGTGGACGTCACGGAACTAAGACATCTTTTACTCTGCACATTAGACCAGTGCACTTTGTGAATTAAGTAGGCCAAACACTCTCCAATCTCCCCGTGCCTGATACAGGGTTGCCGACACTCCCGGAACATTTGGGAGACTCACGAAATTTGGGCAGTTCTCCCAGAATACTGGGAGAGCCGACAAAGCTCCTGAAAGTCCCACCAGCTATTATTATCTATTGTAATCCCTAGCGTTACTAGGGATGGGCCGAACTTGATTATGTCATCAAGCCTTGCCCATCCTCTGGAACACTAGAGATTACAGGAGTGATTGACAGGGGGTGTGGCTTAATGACATAATTTGCATAAATTGTGCCATTAAACCACGCCCCTCTCAGACGGAAGCTTTAAAAAGTCGGCAACCCTGGCCTGATATACACTACTGCTGGGGAGATCACACAGTTGCCACACATTGACAGATAATTGCACTGATCCTTATATGGACTGTCTGAACATTCTGATACTGGTCTGATACATTTGAATTGTTATTTCAGCATTCTGACAAATCGGTCCATGCCACACGCCATATAATAATTGGACAAACACCTGATTATCCCATAGTGGACCCGATTCAATTATTTGCGGTGCGAAGCTAATTCCGCATATTTTTTGAGGAGATTTTTATGCACACCCCATAAGCGCTCACAGCTTTTTCCCGTCATCACGGCTAATTGAATCGGGCCCTGTGTTGTGGTTGTCTCTACTTCAGAGGGTCAGCTGAGGACCACATTCCAGAAGCAAATGTTCACCCATGTATGTACAAAGCACATAAAAATCACATTACTGCAACAGTAAATGAATTTAATTCTCCTGTAGGTAACATACTTTACAATGTGGCTCAATGACTGCATATGTTCTGTGACAGCAAATCCTTGCAATTCAAACTTACATCACAAACAGCACTATGAATGCTCTGTGATAAGCAGCTAGAGAACAGGAGTGCAGTTTGTCACATCACTCAACTTTCTCTCGTTCCAGCGATTCACAGTATTGTGTCTCATAATGCAGTATATTAGAAGGTCTATTGATCTCAGAGAAAATTGGATTCTCTATATCTCTCGTTAGACCTTTTGTTGGACCAACCATAAGAATTATATTTTGCAGCGGCTAAGATATGATCCCTCGTGAAAAGACATTTCTGTGGTATGGAAAGCTAATGAGGTGGGCAGGATTGTCATTGTTAGCGTGAGGAGGGTAACAGGCCGTAAAGGCTCAGTATAGGATAATAAAATCGACTTTTTTAAACTCAAATCATCTCTTATATAATGTACTGTCTTGCTCAGACTACTTCTGGAGTTGAATGGATGGGAATTACTTATGAAATTGAACAGCTTTTATGTACTGATTTATCAAGAGGAGTTGAATACGATATTACACGGGTCTCGTTACACTTGCCATAATGAGGCAGAGGATATAGTAAAATTGCAAGCAGCTGACAGAGCAACGGAAAATAAAACCAGCAAAATCTCTGTTCTTTTCCCCTATGGGCAGCTAAACATGTGATATGTGTCACAAAGTGTACCTGTTATTTCACAGGTGACACTTGGGTCCTGGGAATGGTGTGAACAATTGTTTCTGAATCCTAACCTTTATTCAGAGGAGAAACTTCCCCCAAGGGCCACTAATCTAGAACAGCAGAAATCTAAAAATATTCACGACCTGGGTTTCAGCTCGTGTCTGCTGCTGTATATTGCAACTGTGATGTCCTTTAAATGACAATCATTATTAACATATATATGTATATTTATAACTGGGCTTTAAATATGTATAACATTTATTTTGTAATTTATTTAGGGTAATATAAGCATAAAAATGGTATTTCATGTAGGTTTGTATGATTGTCCACCTTATCCATGTATAATGATAGTTGATGGATGCACCAAGACAGGGGATAAGGACAGCTAGTTGTTAGAGATGGAACATGAAACAACCAATGAGAATTTTGCTTTCATTTGTAACATTTACATCGTTAGTCACCTAGAAATTGAAAACTACTTACTGATTGGTCGCTTTGTGTTAATGCACAGTTATACTTGTAGCTTTCATAGTATGGACAGGTTCCATTGCAAAACAATTGTATTTTGCTCTAATGGGGTGGAAAGCAATTGCCTTTTGCATGTGCTTCTGCACACCCACCACTCTTCCTTTATGATTCTGAATCCTCCTGATCCAGACTTCCGTAATGGAAGTGTTTTGAATGGTGGAGCAGGATGTGTCCGGCATGTACACAATGCGGGATGTATTTAAATTGCATACAAAGTGCTGGTTTCAGCCCTCATGTGTTATCCAGACTTTCGCTCTGTACCCATATTATGTGGGGGAAATATTAGGGCAGGGTGCAGCCAGTGTCAGATTACAGAGCACTCACCGGCCTTTAGGGGCCCTGCGACAAAGGATCAAAGTAATATTGATTTGATCTGATAAGAAAATGACAATTAAGCTAAATAGGTTCCAAAATATAGAAAAAATATTCAACTCAGAGAAATGAAAGCTTTACATTAACGACTCTATAGAGAGAATGCTGTATTAATGCAATGTACCCATTAACAACGTAAAGTACATAAACATAGATCTCATTCATAGTTTGTCTCTGAAAAGCTCAGCTTCTGTCAGCTGTCAGATTGTAAAATATTTTGGTCCAACGTCCATGTTATGTACAGTAGTGACGGTCATCTCCATCTAGCGGATGGCGTACACACTACTTAGTTCAATGTTATCCCACGTAAGGGGCCCTGAGATTTCAACTGCCTAGGAGCCTCCACTGGGTTGTACTCAGCCCTGGTATTGTGACTCTCTGGTGTGTGAGGGGGTGTGGCCTCTATTCGAACACACACAGGTGTTTGGACAGAGCGTAAATCTGATATCTCATCTCCTCTGCTGCTCCCGCTGCATCGGACATTGCTCCCGCTGCAGCCCTGCTCCGCAGAAGCTGTGGTCTAGAACCAGGCTTGATATTACTCTAACCTGAAGTGACTTTGGACCGGATCCAGAGATAGGTACTTTAGGTCACGTAAGCAAGACCTAGCATCGAACAGAACTTAGTTCCATATGATGGCAATTTCTATGAAATGAGCTAAAAGTGGGCGGGTGAAAGCATGCTAATTGTATAGTGTGGGAGGAGTATCACACAATCGTGCGGAGCAGCAGTTGTATGGATCGCTGATCCGCACACTTTAGTTAGGACAGGCTTATGTCCAGCGTAAGCACAACAGAAGGGAGTGACAGGGAGCGTTCACTCCCCTCTCTCTGTCAGACAGACAGACTCCCGCACGTACAGAATCGTGCAGGAGTCTGCATCCGACCCTTTGTTAGGTACAAGGACAAAATTAATATATCTGTGGTGTGTTTCCAATAAGTAATTACTGCAAGGGTGACCTATTGATATATAAATAACATATAAGTTACAAAAGTGCCATTAATACATGATACATTTTAGTATAAATACATCGATTCTTAGCACAATTGTTTGCTTGCCTCTAAGCCATGCTGATGCATGCCTTGCATACACACTGAATGAATGGATTGGCTATGTATTCCCTATTACTGACTTTTGGCCACTATTCATACCTACAAAGGAGTCCAAACACCTGTTATCCTGTCCCTCGATTACTAAAATTGCGATGAAGTATGGGCTGACTTCAAAATCTAGGCAGACACTGAACTAGATTTTCCCAATAACACAATGAACTGTAATCCTCCAATGTTACAGGCAGAGACAAACTAGCAGCCAGGACTTACAGAAATGAGGTGAGCTACAAGTAATTGGATTCCATTGTAAGAGTATTCACTGAAATAACTGTCCTCTGCTTATGACAGTAAATATATTTTCACTTTAGCCCTGATGATAACTTGATGTGTACCGATGTTACTGCCGTCTTTGCCTCTGTGTGCTGTGATGTCTTCTGATTCATTGTGATCTATGGCTATGCACTGCTCTGATGAGTGCTTTTATGGTGTATTGTACATGGCATATCAGAAAGTACACAAGTGATGACCCAAACAGCAGACAAAACACGTTAACGGTTATGTTGTTGTTGTACCCCTCTCTGCACCGCCACCTCCTGCTACCCTAGATCTCTCTATATTCCCCCTGGCTAAAACCCTATATACTGCCCCTGGAATCTTGCACCCCTCTTTCCACCTCCCGGGACCCTTCACCCCTCTATATTCCCGTAAGAAAATCCTATCTCCTCCTATGAGAGGTCTGTGTTTGGTTCTGCCTTCGTCCAGAAATAACTTCATTTATATCCTTACCACCCGGCCCCAATGTAACTCACTTGGTCCTCCCACAGGCTGAGTGTCCGCACACACATACCAGCGACGTCAGCAGCCTGAACCCCCACCAACCATTCACCACAACCGGGGATTTACACCAGTCATGTGATCTGTCAACCAGGCCACACCCCAGCTGCTACATGTCAGCCAATCATCACAATGCGAATGGGTATCTGTCACATGATAAACATGAGGAGCATCATTAGCCTTTTATGTATATATATATATTAACCTTTTCACTGAACTTGGACGCTGTTGTGTGGGATTAATTACATCACACACTTGATCTAACAAGGAAGCTTGTATTAGAGATCAGCACAAATTAGCACTTGTTGTTCCACAGTTCTTCCATATTCCAATCAGTAAACATCAAAGGGAGGTTGAAGACATTACCAAGATGTCTGACTAGTAGAAATGTTCATATTTGTAACATACAGCAGGGGTATCAATGAGAACTCCCCAACAGTGTTCAAAACTCTCCCAAACTTCAGGGAACCAATCAAAAGGGTAGAACGGCTCCTGTAGCCAATTTTATTTTCTTGTGCATTTACTGTGTCTTTAAACGTCTCTTCAGAGATCTCAAAGTTGGAAGGTCCAAAAACAACTATTAAATGTACAAAGCCAAGGCCTGGCTGATAGTTGCTAGCCTAGAGGTCTTAATATGTGTATGTTCCCTCTATTTAATATGCCACCTTGGAACAGTTTGTACAATCTGAGCATCTTTTAGTTACCAAAATAAGCTGTTATTTTTTTTTCTATGAGTTAAAAGCTTAAAGCATCTTTAGATAAATAGGAGAACAGAACGTCTGACATAAAAATTACCCTAAATTGCATTGGATTTGTGAAAATTGAGCTCTTCTGGCACCGTGTAGAGGGCTTACTCACACAGTCTGGTTGCGTCTGGTCATTAAAAGCTTCCTTCAGAAATAAGACAGAGCTAAGGGAATGCAAGTACTAATATAGCAAGCTGCCTTGTGTTATGACAGGGCCTCCATATTGTAACAGCCTTATTCTCTCATTATATACAGTGTTTACACCCTTTTAGAACAGAACACATTTAAAAAAAAAAAAATCAGAATTGTGTACACATTTTGGCCTGGTGTATACTGTTTACCAGGGAAAAGGTAATTTGGAATATTGTACACTTTTGCACAGGTACTGATAAGTCTAAATCATGTTATGTATTTTACAACACCCACCCACCTACCCACCCATGTTATGGCCATTTTCCAGTTTCTGTGGTCACATGACTAATTTCCTCTGCATTCATTAGCCCTTTCTGGGTTTTTTTAGCGATCACATGACATTCATTTTAATTATATACCTCCTTAGAATGTTCTCCAATGTCAGAGCAACTGGCATCTATTGGCTCCTCTTGTAATACACATGCTCCCGGTGGCTTTCAAGATACCTAGGACTTCTTGCTATAGTCAGCTTGTCATTTTGTCTCATTGGACCTGATTTACATTTAAGAAGGCTTTAGGTTCCTAATTATAGGCACCCAAGTAGCATGCCGACTTCCCTGACATGCCACGTCAGTTTTTAGCATCTTAATCGACTATGAATGCCATAGGGCTCCCTTATCTTTAGGTTGTAGTTGTGTGCGTATGGCGGCTCCCCCACCCAGTCTTCTTATCCTTGTTCTTAATTTTTCCCGGCACGCCCCTTCATTCTTAAGTCACTCAGAGCCTAGAAGAAATAGGTTTGCCATGGTGATTCAGAACCGCCCCGTTCTTAAGTCCAACGTAAATTGCATAAATTAAGTTACTACGCATGAGCAGTGTATCCCTTCTTAAATGTACGCACTTAAAAAGCCACAGATTCTTAATTGTGAATCAGGTCCATTGTCTCCAGATCTTAAGGTAGCTTAGAGCTTGACGACCTTGTAACAGTGATGACTCTCCTGATCCAATGCTAATGAATAATTGTTAGCTTATAGTACAATGATGGAATAACGTGTTGGCACCATATTAATAAAAAAATGACATTAATAATATTGTGCGCATAAGAAATGAATGATAAAATAATTAGTTTGACAAAGGTGGTTTCGGTTTCACTTAGGGTATAGCTATTCCTACATTAGTCAGTATCTATGAGAGATTCTGCTTTGACAACAGTGAATTGTGCGCTTTTTATATTTTAGTCTTTGTGACTGATGTTGATAAATGAAACCTTAGATCCATAAAGAATGCCAGTGGTAAGAACACAGATGTCAACTTTTAAAAATTCACTTCAGGGAGACTTTTCCCATTATTTGTATTGATGGAGTGTCAAGCGGCCAGGAAAAATAGTTTGTGGAAAGGGACACATTGATACAGTTCTATAACAGCACAAAATGAGCTTTTCATAACACCAGGCACATTACATTACAGAATGCAGCATGTGATGCCACACAAGGTTACTGTGTGCAGATCTCAAGCACTGGTGCTCAGTGCCCCTTACAGCACCCACTGACCTCAGACTTATTGTATTCTATTCATCTGTAACTGTATTCCATTACATTCCACCCAGTGTGACTCACCAAGCTCCTCCAAGGGAAATGTAGTGCCATTATGGACCATTACCCATGTAGGATTAGGTATCTTGTGACATTCATAACCCATGTTTAGGTTATTGTTGGAATGACGAGAATGCTAGAATTCTAGCTGAACTCAGTTTATCATATGCATTCTGTACAAATGGACTTATGTGTGTGCGTTCATTATCAATTCAGGATCTAGGGTCGGATCCAGCATTAAGTTAAAGAACAAAAGGTTGGTGCTATGTAGAATAGCACCCAGGGCTGCTAAGGTTGGCACACACTATTCTTATGTGCCAGAAATATTATTGCAAATGTAAAGTTTAAAGTTTAAAACAAACTATTTTATTGGGAAATTTTTTTTTTTTTAAAAGAGAGCTGATATCTTGCGAAATATCAAAGAAATCCCATGTGTGTCACAATAGGCAATTTATCACTTGACAATGGGTTTATATAATCACCATGTATTGAAATGTTTTGCACAGGAGAAAAGTAACAAAGCCTTATTCGGATCAGTCCTATATACAAATCAGACTTCTGGTTTTAGAATACACACAAACCTGATTCAAAATTAGCAAAGAATTGCAAAGCAGATTAGTTACTGTTCTAATAACATCAAAACAAGTTCAATAGTAACTGTGTCCAAATCAATCATTGGTATTGTAACAAGGTTGCAATTAGAAAAAGCACAGGGCTACAGTGTGGCTGGGAGGGCTAGGGTGTGACCGGGTGAACTATGGTGTGACTGAGAGGGCTAGAGTGTGACTGGGTGGGCTATGGTGTGACTGGGAGAGCTAGGGTATGACTGGGTGGACTATGGTGTGACTGGGAGGGCTAGGGTGTGACAGGGTGGGCTATGGTGTGACTGGGGGGGCTAGGGTGTGACTGGGTGGACTATGGTATGACTGGGAGGGCTAGGGTGTGACTGGGTGGGCTATGGTGTGACTGGGAGGGCTAGGGTATGACTGGGTGGGCTATGGTGGGACACTTGTTAATTATAAAGTGTTAATAATTAATGCTGTTTTGATGTGCTGTTCTATCTAGTTTTTGTCAAATCCTCCCTCCCTCCTTCCCTTTCATTTGGTTAGTCTGTAATTTTACTAACATGTCTTTTTCCTTGCAGACGGGGGCATAGGTTTGGCGGTAGCGGCAGGGGGTGTCAACAAATAGTCTGGCTCAATGGGCAGTTGGGGTGTAATATTATATTATGGCACACTCTCTTTCTCAAATCCGGTTCCCCTATCCCATGGTGAGGACTAGGTCTGCCTCCTAGTGTGGGGTATAATGGGTGCGTGTGGGGTATAATGGGGGCAAATTGTTTTAGATAGCATATGCCGTTCTCCTTAATTTGCTATTGGGACACCCCTGCCCACTATCATACCACCTATTCACCCTAAATTCTAGTCATTAATACCATCAATCAATTTTCAATATTCAATCAATACATCTAGGCCCCCTTTTTGAAGCCCATACCGTTGTCAGTGTCTTTATTTTGTGTAAGTGTTGTAGGTGTGGGGAATGGTGTCAATTGTAGGTCATTATCCTCAAAATACAAAATGATTCACAGAACTCATTATAACCTCAAGACTCTACATAATGTTATTCAGATCATGTGTGCCCTGTCTCAAGCATGCTTGTACATTGATTCTCTGGTAAATGTAATATACTGTAATTCTCAACACCTAATGGTAAATGCCCCAAGGCAGCATAATCAATTAAGCAATTAAACAACCTCTGGATAACTTGCTGTTCCAGCTCTTCTATTTGACCAAAAATTAATTTCCCTCTGTGTTTATCTTATTTAGTTCAACTTTCCAAGTGTTTTTATTCACCAACTTTTATAGTATATTTTAGCATAAATATAGAACATATTGTCTTGCCTGTGAAATGGGTTAGAGGTTGCATTCACATAGTTACCGTGTAGATTCAGTCTAAGCAAATGAGGGAAAGAAAGCCAATGTAATTGACTAGAGTTTCTGTAACCCTCATCCAAGGCTCACTCCCACTAGATGGATCTGCAGGTTAGAGGTGACTACCTGTGCTACTATTTGAAAATCAGATTAGACGTGCATTGGAAAAAGTGGCAAGCATGGGAATTTCACAGGTCTAAAAGCAATTCTTCAGAGGAATTAGTTACAGTGGAAAGTCTGCGGATGCTTAGGTTAAACAAACAGGCTTGTCAGAGCAAAGTAATGAGTTTGATCCTGCTTTGAGAATGAAGCATGTGTTAAAATTCAAGGGTTGCAAAAGAGCAGCAAGTACGTCAAAAGATTCTTCCAAAACTCTTTAAAATTTGCTTATACTGTACCTGTGTTGTGCACAGGGTTATTAAGAGAACAGAAGAGGAAGCTGAAAAGCAGCAGATTAACACAATGCCAAGACTCCTGTTTAATGCACTCAAGTGAGCAGCCGTCTTAGTTGCTGAGTAACAAGGTACTCTATTTTTAGTTTAATGAAAAGTTGAGATAAAACACAATTTGATTCTAATCCCTTGGGTTGTAAATGACACTTTCAGCCTATATTCTTCATGCTTAATGAGTGTAGAAGGCTAATACCAACAAGCACAGGACCTTCATATAATGATCCTACCTAAAAAAAAACCCTCTACCTATATTAGTAATAATTTGGTGGCTTCCTGTTCACACTTTGGGAATTAAATGCTTTAAAATCTAACACCCCCATTATAACTTCTAAAACAGACACCGACTGGAATAATCTTTTATAGCAGCTACCTCCATTGAATTTTTTATTTGAAATATAAAGCATTTTAGGCAAGCATCTGACTTTCTAATTCTTCAAGTCCAAAACATGGGCCAGATTCTAAAGTCCGTAATTTTTTACATACGTGCCTAATTTTGTGAATCCAGCTACTATGCATGCGTAGTAAATATTTTATGCTATCTAGGTAGCGTTTTGTTACGTAGGTTGCATAAATGCGGTTTTTAAAGACTGCATGTACGCAAGTAGCATGCATAGTAGCTGGAATCGCAAAATTAGGCACATATGTAAAAAATTACAGAGTTGTGAATCCGGGCCGACATGTGTTGGTGGGATGAATGTGGGAGGAATTAGGAAAATGTCCCAATCAAATAGAAATCAGAAGGGTATTCCAAAGCTTGTGTTGTCACTACATCATATGCCATGTGACTGTGGTTGTCTTGGTAGTGCTGCACTATAAATTGTTGTAAATGGAAAAATTGGGCCTTATTCAGACTTATGAAGGGTCTTAAAATAAGAGAGGAAAATTACTCCTGGGCTAAACATTGATTGCAGGGGAGTCATATTTCATCTGTTGCAAACAGTATTAGAGTTGAGAGGTGGTGTTTCCCAGCCCAAGTCTAAATAACAGTGTGATAGTAAAGCTGGTCAGTATCTGTGTGCAGTAAGCAATTCAAATATATATCCCTGCATGCAAAGAATACAATTAACTTGACTCCCCCTGAAATCAACATGGTTTTGCCCAGGTGTAACCTTCTCAGTCCCGAATTTTTTATTTTACGAGCGTACTTTTATGTTTAGAGCTACTAAGCATGCACGCTATCTACAAAACATTTTGTTATGTAGATTGCGTACATGCGGTTTTAAATAGGCAACATCTCATTTCCAAACCCGAAGCTAAGTAAATATGACCCTCACAGTGCATTGCATTGTACTGTCAGGTTTGTGCATCCTGGCGCTGTGGCGCATCTGATTAAGTTCACCATTTCAAATTATTATTTTTGGCAATTCAGCAAATGGGGTGACGGAGTGGAGGCTCCGTCACCCCTTGGACACAAACACTGGCGCGGTTTGCACCCCCACTCTGCCGCCACTGATCACAGCCTCTCTCCCTGCAACTCTTGTGAGCTGACCAGCGCTGAATTCAAAATTGACTTTTTTTTATCTTTGAGAAGCCAAGGAGGGGAAATACAACTGACAGGCACCAGGGGATTGATGGTGTATTGTACTATAAATTCCCAACCCGCACTCTGCAAAGGGCAGAGCCATTTACATTAAATTCCTCATCAACTTGAAGCCACCACTTCACTATGCTGTGAATACCCTTCCTCCACCTAAGCTTTCTTGTCCTCCCCATCTTCACCACTGTGTCTCCTGTTTGTTCACCCTCTCTCACTTAGCATGTTAGTTTTTATAAGCAGGGTCCTCCTTCCTCCTGTCATCATCCCTCTACCCTGTCATCACCTCTTCCCACCATTTTCTCTCTACTGTCTCTTTCTCCTTATTCATCTACTCCTACACACTTGCCCAGCATCTTTATTTTTCTCACATATTGTTTTGATATTTTTGTATTGTATTTAATTTTTGCTTATTCCTTCATATTTTTTACCCTCTGTTAATTATTGTATTGTATCTGCAACTATTGTCTTTGCTATTGCCTCTGTACAGCGCTGCGGATGCTGTGTGGTGCCTTATAAATAAACGTTATTAATAATAATAATAATAATAATAACAGCAATTACCATTGTGGATAGGACATGATGACACAATTTAAGCCTTTATGTTGGCCACATGCATCAAGGTGGCCTATTCTCCCAGAACTCCAATTTTGGGAGGCTCCTGGACAGGGACAGAGAGCGGGGCTTAAGTGTCGATGGGAGGAACAAGGTGGGACCAGGTAGGACTAGGGCAGAGCAGGGTGGGACCACTGCATGAAAGAAGTAGTCAGAGACTGACCGCTTAAAACAACACTCATAACTCATATTTGGAGCTTTCCTATAGTGCAGGGGAAGTGGCTGCCACAGGCCCCCCTCCTCTGGGCCCTGTAGTAGCCGCACCCCCCTGTAGTTACTCCCGTTCTCCCAGACATTCTAGGAGAGTATGAAGCATGCTACTGACTATAAATGGCATGTTTGAGGGCAGAAAAACATGAGAAACAATTTCACGGCAATAGCGCATATCTCTATGAAAAGCCCACTCTCTTATACTGCCTCTATCTCCCTTTTGTTCTCTGTCATTCTTGCCTCTCTTTTATTTGATATCTGCCCCACACATTTGTCTGTGAAAGAAGATAAAATAGTGACATTTTACCAGTTAAATGAAAAAAGAAATAAATAAAGACGTAGGTTGTGAAAAAGAAAATATATTTTTTTATTGCATGCATAAAATTGAATAAAGTTAGACTTTAAATAGAGCAATGGGGTTTTATGTGAGAACAGAAGCTCTAAGCCCGCAATCCACATATCTCTCTTGTCCAGCTAGTGGATCTATTATACCAATCTTTATGGATACACAATTTTCCATTTCCCTGGCTCCCATAAGTATTTATCTTTTTCAAGTTCTAATATAAAATCCATTTGAATGTTAAAATAGGAATTTTCTATATTGTGGGGTTTTTTTGCACCTATCTGGCATCAACTTTCAAGTTGCATCCACCCTGTGTATTATTGTGGTGATGGGTGTTTGTGGCTTATTATAGCTTTATTTAAACTGTCTTGGATGACTCCAACCTTTTCACAGTGGGATGTCACATTTACTTTCTTTCACAGTGGGATTTTTTTTTTTTTTATAAAACAAGACTCTTCTCTGTGCTATAAGCAAAAATAGCTTGTGGCCCGTAGCAAGGAATCTGGTGTATTCATATTGTAAACTGCGCTAAAATAAGGTCACCGGCGGATGTGGGTTTGTAAATAAGTCCTAATCAGGGTCAGTTAAAACAATTTAAACCAGAGGTGGGCACACACAAGGGCTTTATCAGCAGATAATCTTTCCAATCACACAATCAAAAGACCGTTTCAGAAGATATCTTACCCGTGTGTGCTGTCCATAGATGCTCAAATATCATTTGAAACCGTCTGGGATCTTTTTATTTGATTATTTGGAGCTCCTAATAGACACAGTATACTTTGGAAAAAGCAAAAGATATCTTCCATCATTGATCTGAAATATTAGTAACTCTAAAATATTAAATCAAAAGATCACAGATCTGCTGAGCATCTTTGGACAGCACACACTGGTAAGATATTTGGTGAAACGGTCTTTGGATTGTGTGATTGGAAAGATTATCTGCTGAAAAAGCCCCAGTGTGTACCCAGCTTAAGGGACTGCAGTGCAAGTAATGTAATGTAGGACTGGTTTCGAATGAGGTGTATACCCAGGGTCGTTTCTAGAGCTGTGCGATCGCACGGGCCACGCCCCTAGATTACAAAAGGGAGGGGGGCGCTTCCCACTGTTATGTGATGCAGCCGGCCGGCACCTGTGAGAGCCGCAGCCTATGTCAGTGTGCCAGAGCAAGTGCCTAACGCAGCCTATATCAGTGTGGCAAGTTCCTAATCCCCCCCACTCTGCCCGCTATTAATAAAAAAAACAAAAAAAAACAAACTTTACCTTCCGGGGGCAATGGCACCCAGCTTCCTCATGACTCCTCTTTCCACTGCGTGTCGGCCGGGCGTGACCTCATCACGCTGGCATTCGACTGAGGAGCGCGTGGAGAGGAGCTCAGGGGAAGCCAGAAGAAAGAAAAGACAGAGTAGAAGATAAAGAAGAGCAAATATAAGGTAAGTAAAGGAGCAGAGGGAACAGTGTGTGTATGAGGAAGGTGCAGTGTGAGTGTATAATGAAGGGGCACAGTGTGAGTGTATAATGAGGGGGCACAGTGTGTGTGTATAATGAAGATGCACAATGTGAGTGTATAATGAGGGGGCACAGTGTGAGTGCATAATGAGGGGCACAGTGTGTGTAATGTTGGGGCACAGTATGTGTGTATAATGAGGGGGCACAATGTGAGTGTGTATAATGAGGGGGCACAGTGTGAGTGCGTAAAATGAGGGGACACAGTGTGAGTGTGTATAATGAGGGGGCACAGTGTGAGTGCATAATGAAGGGGCACAGTGTGAGTGTATAATGAAGGGGCACGGTGTGAGTGTATAATGAGGGGGCACAGTGTGAGTGCATAAAATGAGGGGGCACAGTGTGAGTGTGTATAATGAGGGGGCACAGTGTGAGTGTATAATAAGGGGGCACAGTGTGTGTGTATAATGAAGGGGCACAGTGTGTGTGTATGATGAAGGGGGCACAGTGTGTGTGAATGATGAAGGGGCACAGTGTGTGATGAAGGCGTAACAGTTGAAGGGGGCACAGTGTGTGTATGATGAAGGGGGAACAGTGTGTGTATGATGAAGGGGGCACAGTGTGTGTATGATGAAGGGGGAACAGTGTGTGGATGATGAAGGGGGCACAGTGTGTGTATGATGAAGGGGGCACAGTGTGTGTATAATGAAGGGGGCACAGTGTGTGTATAATTTATTTACTTATTTGGTCAGAATTTTTTTGTGCCCTGGGCTCTGCTAGGTATTGTATATTTTCTACAAAAAAGTTCACGCAAATGTGTGCATTCAGAACTGAAAGACAGCTGTGACTACCTGAGACATTGGCATAGGAAGGTCATATACAGAAAGAACATGTTCAAACAAACGAGTCCAATGCAGACAAGAGCATTTGTGACATTGCGCACAATATCAGCCAAAACATCTGTACCAGCTACACAGTATAGCAATCGCAGAATAACCCTAACCCTCCCTGTCCCATAGCCTAATACTAACCTTCTCTTTCTAGCAGCCTAACCTTAACCCTCCCTGTCCCATAGCCTAACACTAACCTTCTCTTCCCTATCCTTCCCTTTCTAGCAGCCTTACCTTAACATCACCTGACATCACCTGGGACTAGATTCACAACACTGCATTTTTGTACTTACATGCCTAATTATCAGTTTTTGGCTACGACGCATGCGTAGTAACTATTTGACGCTATCTATGTAGCGTTTTGTTACGTAAATTGCGTACATACGGTGTTTAAAGACTGCATGTATGCAATCTAAGTAACGAAACGCTACAAAGATAGCGTAAAATAGTTACTACGCATGCGTCGTAGCTAAATACAGATAATGTAAGCAAAAAAATGCGGTGTTAAGAATCCGGGACCGGATTCACAGATCCGTGTTTACTAAGTGCGTGTTTTTATGCACGCACATAGGAAGGCAACACCCATGACCTTCCCCCAGCACGGCCGGTTATCCAGTGACTTACGCCTCCATAGGGCATCCCTAAGTCTACGTGTGTCCTTACGCACGTATGTTACTTTTATATGTGCGTATCTTACTAACCGCGCTCTCAAAAGCCCATTTAAATGCCCCCCCGCCCACTTCGAACTTCGAATGTACGGTACTAAAATATTACGTAATTTGCGTGGGAAAAGTTACTATGTATGTGCAGTTAATCCGCTCCTAAAAATACGCACACAATCCCACGCAAAAACGTATCTGTGAATACAGTTCCTGGTCCCTAACGTAAAACTCCTGCGCTATCATCACTTAAAATAGAGACTGGGCAGAATTCTGGATAGTAGGGAGAGCACTTAGTAAATCTTCACTGTACTATTACATCATAACTCCCCCCATCCCCCTGCATTAGCCTAAACACCATAAGCATCCCGTTCAATTGCTGGAAAGACGTGTTTTGTATTTTTTTTCCCTATTCTTTGTTTTCTGCTAATGTGGCGTATATCATGTCAAGTGTGCCGAGAATGGGACTCATTTCTCATACTGGAGGTAAGTGACCTATTTTAAACTCCATCTAAGCAAGTACAAAGAACTGTGTCACGTTTAAAAATACACAGCCATCTGTTTAATATCCCGAAAGAGATCACACACAGCACATTTCATCAATAGGTGATAATCGTGTTACTTATTTACTGCAAATACAGCATGCAATAATCATAAAACAGCAGAGCCCTTTTTAGCCAGACTGCTAGTTTGTTCAATTGAGAAAGGTACAAATCAATGTGGTAATCAGAGAATACAAAAAAAAGGTTAAAAGTTAGCTTTTATTAACAATTAGAAATTCTTCAAGGTGTGCTTTGAGAAAGTAGCAATCTTTTACACTGGCCCAGGCACTATAATAAGGTACTATCCTGTGGTAGTAAACAGATGTATTTGGGATAATTGTCAGCTGGTGCAAAATAATCTTCTTATTTCTCTCCTTGAAAACAGACATAAAACTTGCCGTATTTTCTTGCCCAGCGTACATGGTGCTGGTGGAACATTCCGGAACCTATAATTTTACAACAGCAGGGTAACCATAAAGCAGATTAGCTTTGTCATAGTTCCACAGTAACTACAGGTTCTAATCGTGTATAAAGCAAGTTTTCATAAAGATGTGGGAACCAACTGGGAAAGTATCCTGGAACTTGTAGTTCCCCAGCAACTGCAGTGCCACACATTAAAATATTACACTGTATGCTATTATAATTCTACATGCATGGTGACATGTTTCCCTATACATATATTCCATAAATATAATATATTTGACATTTAAATTAAGTAATGACAGTTGACAGGTGTACATAAATGTGAAATTAGCTTAGTCTTCATGTATCCTTAGTGACAGCTGATATTTTAGTGTCAAAATTAGGCTAATTTTACATAAAATTTGTTTATGGTGCAGTAACGACAACCTGTCATTAAAAATAACATTCTCTATCTCAACATTATAAATGACCTGTGTTAAAAATATACATTTATCCTATGCATAATAATAATAATTAAATTAACCTTTAGTCGTCATTTTATTCTAAAGTATCTGTAAATTTACAGTGGCTTTATATGTAAATCAGAGGGAACCTAGCGTAAAATAAAGAATGTCTGGGGCAACTAAAATATATGCAATATATTATATGCAATATATTAAATGCAATATCAAAATTAGACCTGATATAGGAATCAAGTGTAAGTAAAAATTATTCTACTTAGGGTATAGCAGAAAGCAGTTAAATTATTTTATCCTTTCCTTTGTTAAATCAAACATGATATAAGGGGCTCAAAAAGGCCACAGGTTGGCCAGGCCTACTCTAGGGTAACAAGGTGGTCCAAGGCATATGGTAGTGACAAGGGGGGAAATGCCCCCTAACCATACACAGGGCAAAGGTTTAAAAACAGAAGTGGAACAGAGTTAACCTCCTTTATTTCTGAAAGCTGTGGTTTCTGCAGCACAGGGAGGGGAAATAAAAAATAAATAATAATTATTATTATCGTTTATATATAAGGCGCCACAAGGTGTCCACAGCGCTGTACAAAATACAACAAAATACAGTACAGGGCAGGGATGGACAGCATAGTGCATAATAAAATACAAAATAAATATAAAAATATCACAAATATAAAAATATCACAAAAATACAATAAAGTGAAGCAAGCACAGAACGCAAAGCAAAATGCAAGAAGTCATGCTTGGCAGATCAAGGAAGGAGGGGATAGAGTGCAGTGAGTGGTTGAGAGGGAGCCACCAGGTGGGGATGGGATAAAAGTGTAGCAGAGGGGGACAAGTGGGTACAAAGTGAGGGGGAAGTGGTGGAGGAGAGGACAACACTAGGATGGAGGGCCCTGCTCACAAAAGCTAACACACTAAATGGGAGGGATGAACTTACAGAAGACATAAGGAGGATAATAAGGATTTTTAAAATAGTGTTTTATGGAATCTGTTTAATTGGGTTTTCTAATTGTTTCTCTTTCTCCTCTTTTCGCAGTAGAGCTAAAGGGTAGCAGACTCAGGATCAGGCCCTAAGTGAGGGGGGGGAGTGGTGGAGAAGGGAACAACACTAGGATGGAGTGCCTTGCTCACGTGAGCTAACACACTAAGTGGGAGGGATGAACTTACAGAAGATATAATTAAGGAGGGGGAAGGAAGTGGACTGCTGGAGTGAGCGGAGGTGAGTGAGAAGGAAGAGAAGGGATAGATGAAGGATGCGGTGTGGGTGTTAAGTGGAGGAGGAGTAGGGTGGCCTGAACAGGTGCGATTTGAGTGAGCACTTGAAGACCCGCAATGTGGGGGAGAGTCAGACTGAAGAAGGGAGGCCATTATAGTGCAGAGGTGCAGCATAGGGGAAGTCCTGGATACGGGCATGAGATGTGGTGATCAGTAAAGAGGTCAGACAGCGCTGGTTAGCAGAACGGAGAGGGTGGGAAGGGGTGTGCATGTTGATGAGGGAAGAGAAATAGGGAGCAGTGGATGAGGAGATAGCCTTAAATGTGAGGGTAAGGAGTTTAAAGAGAGGTCTGAAGTGGACAGGAAGTCAGTGTAGAGTTTGACATAAAGGATAATCTGAGGTAGAGCGCCGTGAGAGGAAGATGAGCCTGGGTGCAGCATTGAGTATAGATTGAAGGGGGGCTAGATGGGTGAGCGGGAGACCTACGAGGAGGAGGATACAGTAGTCGAGACGTGATATGACTAGAGAGTGGATGAGGGTTTTAGTAGCTTCGTGAGGAAGGGACGGATTGGTGCAATGTTGCGTAAGTGAAAACGGCAAGAATGAGAGAGGGCACGGATGTGAGGTATAAAGGAAAGTGAGGAGTCAGCTTGAGGAAGCTGAGTATAAACCTATCTATCTATCTATCTATCTATCTATCTATCTATCTATCTATCTATCTATCTATCTCATATCTATCTATCTATCTATCTATCTATCTATCTATCTATCTATCTATCTTTTTCCTGCGGGACAGGGAAAGTGGAGATGTAGTGATTAGCAACCAGATTCTAGCTGACATTTTCTAGTATGTAATAGGAAAGCGAGAGCTAGAATCTGGACCATGGTCTCATATATGTTTCCTTTCCTCAGTGATCCAAAAACATAGTGTCCCTGCATTAGACTTGCCCTGTGGCTGGTGAAAGTATTTTGCCATAAATTGTACATACAGTGACTTGCGTCCATGTCTGAATTGTCATAATAAGGTGCACACAAGGGTGTAACTATAGGGGGTGCAATGCGTTCAACTGCTATGGGGCCTGGCGGCTTAAGGGGCCTGATTACCCAGCAATCACCACACTGCACCTGTACGGGATGTACTTACCATTTGTCTAGGAGATGGGCTGGCTGCTTCTTAAGCAGTGCCATGGAGTCTGTCTCTGCAGGACTACAATAAAGGGTGGCAGGACACACCGTTCACTGTGACTCTCTATAGCAGCTGAAGAGAGAGATTCCACACCGCTGCTTAAGAAACAGCCGGGGCCAGTTCCTCCATCATTCCATGCACGGAGGCTGATGGGATGACATCAGTGTCTTTGCAGAGAAGACAGAAGAGTCACCAAGTGCCATTGTTGGAGGCAGCTGAGCTAGGGGGCCCCTTCAAAATTCTGATATGGGGCTCACAAACTTCTAGTTACACCCCTGGGTGCACATATTCTCCGGGTACGCGCATTTAATGTGCGTTTGCCTCTGGAGCAGGCCCTGTATGCCCTCCGCATAACATTTTCCTTTGCACTTTGCTTTGTATTCTATATGGAGAGTCAGAGCAGTATAACACATATATTTTATGTATAAGCCTGTGCAGAGAACATCTCCAATTCACAAGTCTGACGGCGGTGTTGTTTCTGACTAGGCTGAATATTCCCAAGTACAAACACATTTGTTGGCTTTTGGATTTAAGCTTCTTTGAATTTTCTGACAGCGATTGTAATTTGTGACTAATTCTGATGGAACTTTTTATTATGTGTTGCATATGGAAGAAAAATCCTCCCAGGAAAATGGAAAGAAACTTTCCTCATTAACTCCCTGAAATGAACTGTTCTTGCTTTAAGATGGTTCTGAGACTGTAATATGCTGAGGTATTGAGGGCCAGGTTTCCCCCAGGGAACAGGGGGCGAGCTCTGTGTGGATCTCTGTGTTATGCTGAGCTGGTCTAAACCTTTTTTCCCAACATAATCCAGCTGTGAGCTGCGCGGTACATGGGTGTTTGTGCGCCAGAGGATGAAAGGCATGAAATATTTATTAAAAGCAAAATCCTCCTCTAATGTATTCTTGATCTGCTTAAAAAAAGGAGAGATGTTTGAGGTGGGTCTGTTCAGTATTCACAGCTCATAGGTGCAGCAAACCTTGGCTGTGCCATCTGTACACTCTCTAGTCTCCAGACCGGGGATTATAGCTGGTTGGTGTTGTCTGAAACCGCCGGTTTACCACCAAGAATCATAGAACACACATCTGCGGTCTGTATACGGCATGTCAGTGGTAGCAAGGCTAACATGACTGAGGTTATTGCACTAACAAGGTAGCTTGATATCTAGAGCTGAATACATCTGGGAGGTTCACTAGCTAGTAAGTAAATTAGCTGCAGATTAAAAATTAACCCTAGTATGTGTTGACTATAAGCTCCTACAGGGCAAGAACTGATGTGAATGAGTGGTTAAAATTGTAAAGTGATATGATGGCACTATATATTATAAATTAATATGTTGAAAGCCAGGAGTTTGGGTACCACCAAGTATGTATTCACACAGGGTTGAAGAATAGTGTTGCGTGCCGCAATCGCGGCGTCCGGAGCGAGCTATGGTCGTGCTGACAGTCGGGAGGCTCAGCTCCGTATTGGCCAGCGGTATCAGTTGTTCTGGTTGTTGGGCAACCAGAACGTTTCCTTCTTCCCCGCGGTTTGGCGCCCACTGGTACCGGCTGTCGCTTAGCATCTTGCTCTGGAGGCTAATCCTGACTGCTGTTCCTGATTGGCCAGCCTCCTTTGTAAATAGACTGGTGGGTGCATGCCAACCCCTGCCGGTTATAGCTTCTTGCTACCCTGCTGTAGTCCTGCCAGCATCTAGTTCTTGCTTGTACTGTGCTTTGATTTTCTGAGTGCCCTCTCCTTCTGTACTTCTGTTTTATCTCCCTTCTCCTTGCTGGTCTGCCTCCTGGTTGTTATTTAATTCATTGTGCTCCTGCCTTCCCCTTCCTCTTGTCTCTCTGCAGTGTATTTCGGAGAGTGAATGCCCTTGTCTGTCTTCTCGTTCTGTCCTGGTGCAGTTTGTTCTTCCTTGTTCATTTCACTGGGTCCCTGTTAGTCTCTCCCACTTACCCACATGCACAGGGGCCACCACTGGGGGCCGCAACCTGGTGGGCGTTCTGCAGTCAAGTCTATCCTCACCATTAGAGGCTCTAGCGAACACCAGGCCCTTGTTAGACTCCGCATCCTGGCGAGTGGTTTCCTAACAAATAGATAGGAAGGAAAATGGTTTTGAGCCAAATTTCTGAAAAGGGGGGCGTTTTCTAATAGCCAGGATCATAAAGCTCCTAATTTCTGCCAGCGCTGCATTACCAGGACAGAACTGGAACCATTTCTGATAATGGGGTAGGACAGGGCAGGAAGCTGAAAGTGCTTCCGCTATGTGGGAGGGGGAAGTATGTAGACAGTACATCGAGGGGCTGCTAAGTAGCAATCAACACTATCAAGACTCATGCGCCTTGTCCATTTTAATTGAGGTCAATGTGGTAGCATTCTCGGATTGTATGAGCGAGGAATGCGCCATCAAATGTTTGGATACGGCTCACAACACCATTATTTATATGTCTTTCTTCCTCTGCAATGGTCTAATACTATATACTGAGAGCTTCACACAAAGTAAGCTGCCAGGTCAGGTAAGAGGCATTCAGAACGCAGACATCACCTAGTTGCCAAAAAGCCTACTTGATTATTTGCTATGCAACACACAGAAAATTACTAATGTATCTTTACTTACCATAAACTATTCAGCATGCTGCCTGTGCTGTTACTGAAAGAAATGTGAAAGACGATGCTTCTGTATTTTA
Source organism: Limnodynastes dumerilii (assembly GCA_011038615.1). Taxonomy (NCBI): domain Eukaryota; kingdom Metazoa; phylum Chordata; class Amphibia; order Anura; family Limnodynastidae; genus Limnodynastes; species Limnodynastes dumerilii. Next base: position 114,183 of record WWET01000749.1, on the reverse strand, counting down.
CTCCATTATGCAGAAATCGGATCCAGACTTTAACAATGGCTAGAATTCATTTTTGCGTTCTGCACATGCCTTTTAGGCATGCAAATCTGAAGTGACGCCCTGACCGATAGATTTCCCATCGTACGGATCTCCTAGCATATGCAACTATGTTCTGTACATTAGGAGATCCATTGTGTAACATCTGGCATCTCCGCAAACAGCTTTCGGAAGTTGGGTGTCATACGCATTGGTCAATAACAGCTTAGTGCTCACTCCAGGCTGGTGTACCCGTCATGGGTTCAGGGTGGGCAGCTGCCTCTTGTCCCCCTCTTGACTGGGCCCTACCCATGTAGTTACACTACTGCTTACACCTGTCTTTGCTGTTACTCTCAAACTCTTGATCAGTCCCTTTCAAGTTGCCTCAAGAAACTGTAATAGAGCTATGAAATGTATGCTCACTGCACCCATAGGCGTCGGAACGGGGGGGCGAGGGGGCATCTCGCCACCTACAAAAAGAAATATCAAGGGGGCGCTGAGGACCGGTGACAGGGGGAGACAGCGGGGACCCTTGTAAGCGGGAGGATGCGGCGCCAGGCCGATCATCCCCCCGCTATGAAGACCGGCAGGCTCATACA
>WWET01000749.1:89777-111949 GCA_011038615.1 Limnodynastes dumerilii | reverse complement strand
ATACTGGGGGGGGGCTGGAGGCACATGATGGGGAATACTGGGGGGGCTGGAGGCACATAATGGGGGAGGCTGGTAAGACATGATGGGGAATCATCCTGGGGGGCTGTAGACACATAGGAGTACTGGGAGGGGGGCTGGAGACATGATGGAAGTACTGGGTGGAGGTTGCAGACATGATGGGTTGACCACAAACTTGGCTTGACCATGCCCACAATGGGTTAGCCATGCCCCCTTTGGCGCATGCCACCGCTTTGCAGCGGCACAAATACACATATTACACAACAAGGTGGGGGGATGCACCAAGATGAGATAGGGGGCACCAGTGGGAGGGCTAAATTCTTACCCCCTCCCCCCAAAAAAAAGTTGTGACGCCCCTGACTGCACCCTTATTTTAAGGAAAACTATTACTTTTTGGTTAGTAGCTTTCACTGGACTGATTTACTGCAAGTCCCTCACTTTGTTTTATAAACCATCTTTGTCATCTTCTTTTTTAATGCCAGCACAGATAACACAATGAATGTCATCCTTTGCAGAGACCATGAAACACAAATTGATGCATGCAAAATATTAATGTAAATCACCTTTCATATAGGGAATGGCAATGTGGTCCCACATTTTAATTATCAAGATCTAGTGTTTTTTAACAAAGTAAAGGTCTTTTGCCATTCCAGATTTCAACAGCTACCAGTGCGTGTGATGTAAAAAGCAGTATAAAGTCTAAATAAGTGTGAATGACACTAAGCAGGTTTTATCTCTCCACAAATTGACATAAAAAGCTTTTCAGTGTTTTGTTTTAATATGCAAAGTAATACTGTACAAAATTCATTTCAGAATATCAAGCACAGGCTGGAGTATTCTTATAGAATTAAAGAAACCTCTTTGATGCTATAAAACTCAATAGTGTGTGTGGTTTAAACCTAGAAAAAAAAAATCAACAACCATGAAATATTTTGTAGTTTGAAAAACCGTCATATGGTTAGTGCATATATTTGTTTCATCAAATGATAATAAACGTGTGTTTATGCCATGGATTAAATTAGTAATATAAAGTTACTTCTAAAACTTTAGTAAGATAAACTATGGTACGGAAGCTGATTTGATTAATCTTCCTATAATCCCTATCTTAATCTTGTTAATCCGCCTTTAAACGGCTCTGCTATGCATTTGAGTACGGTTACAGTAAATTTTGCATAAAGCCCTGTAGATAAAATGAATAGACTGGTTCCTTAATATATAACATAAGTACTGGGTTTGCTATGGTAATTATTATGCATATCATTGTCCAATGTAGTCACGGAGAGCTGTTAGTTTTTTCCAATTAAACATTCTTACATATATAGTAAATGAAAAGTATATAGTTTAAATAAAAAATGGGTTAACATGGCCTTAAACTGATGTACATATTTTTTATTCTGGATTAATGTATGCCAGAATTATACTCTTAGAAGTAAGCATGTTGAATGACCATGTCGAATAACCGAGACTGCATGTCATTGTCAAAGTGCATTAGAGGTAATGGGAAAATTTTGACCTGTTATAAGTAATTTTTCTCGCAAAATAGTGTTAATGCATTTGCAAGAGGGCTCTTGTGTTTCATTGTTGTAATTATTATTATTATTTTTGTTGCTAGATTAAATAACTGTAATTGAAAATGGTTTTTTTTTTTCCCTTCAATCAATTTCTTGCAGTTGATGGCATTGCAAATGTCATATATGGGAGAAGGTTATTGTGGACCTGATTCACACTTTACAATTCTTATGATCTTAGGTGCGTATATTTAAGAACGGATGCACTGCGCATACGTAGTAACTTTTATACGCTATTTGCGTTGGACTTAAGCACGCAAATTCTGTGCTTTTACACTACGGGCCTGATCCAGACCTACGATGTAGCGCTGAGTGTACTAACGCTCAGCGTTACATCGTGGGACTCCTCCTGACACTCCCCCTGCCCTATCGTATTTACACTCCCTTACGCCGGCTGAAGGCTACCCTAACGCTGGGACGGCGGAGTTAGTACGATAACGCCTCCCTCCCAGCCTCATTATACTCGCCTCCCTGCAGTAACCTCGGCGTAGTAACACTGGGGGACACCCCTGCCAGCGTTACTACGCTGGTGCTACGGACGCCCGATCCACGCTTTTTAGCCGATATTACACCTACAACCGCGAAACTACAGGTAAGGGAGCCCTATGGCACTCGTAAGTCACATAAGAACCTGAAAACCAGGGGCGTGCCGAGGGAGTTTCATTGCTATGAGTTGCGCTAAAGTGCCCACGTTCTCAATGTTATATAGTGCGACACTGCTTTCTACTAGCACAGAGCGCATGGAAGCGAAAACAGGCACATCGGTCACTTTGCATCCACCTTTTCGTGCACGCACCCGTTGTGAACATATGCAGCGCGAATACACACTATTCTTACGCCAAAAATAACAGGTATATGGAACTTTCCTCTTGTGCGTAAATTGCACATGTATTGTGGAGTTTACTGAAAGGTGAAGGGCCTGTGAATTTATTATTATTACTTGTATTAAATAGCATCAAGACAATGGGCTGGATCCAGATCTTGTTAAGTGCATGAACTTAGTTACTCCTGGGCTAAACCATGTTGATTTCAGGGGAGTCATATTTCATCTGTTGCAAACAGTATTAGAGGTGGTTTCCTATCCCAAAAAGCTGTTCAGTATCTGTGTGCTGTAAGCAATTCAAAGATATATCCCTGCATGCAAAGAATACGATTAACTTGACTCCCCCTGCAATCAACATGGTTTAGCCCAGGAGTAACTAAGTTCATGCACTTAACAAGGTCTGGATCCAGCCCAATGCCCTTAAAATGTGTGAATAGCTTTAGCTGACTATAATGAAACAGGGGCAAAGTAATTGTCTTTTTAAGAGCCCTGCAGTGGAATGTCAGGGTTTATTTCAGTTTTTTATTTAACCACTAAAAATGTCTGTAAAGCTGGATATTGTGCAGCATTACATAAAAACATACAGTTATACTGCCAGTGTTAAACAATGAGTACTAAATGGATACAAAATAGCCATGTCTAGACAATAGGGTTACAGCATGACACTCTTTTGATTCATACACCTTCAGTTTGGTCACAGAATATGGTGGAACCTCCATTTCCACTAGTGCAGAGCACATGGAAGTGAATACAAGCCAGGGTTGCCGACTTTTAAAAGCTTCCCTCTGGGAGTTCCCGGAGGGTAGCCATAGATGCATGCAGGGAGCGGGGCTTAACAATCGGATTTATACAAATAGCGTCATTAAGCCCCACCCCTTGATTATCAATTACCCATTTTGGGGTTTCATAGGGATGGGAGTGGGGCTAAATTATGCAATTTGGGTCATCAATTCCCTCCCTGTCGCCAGGCAGGGGAGCAGGACTTGAGGCCGTGGTTTTATGGCAAGTCCCTTGCGAGAGATTTGCCGGCTCTTCCGAGATACCGGGAGAACTGCCATATTTTCGTGAGTCTCCCGGACATTCCGGGAGAGTCGGCAACTATGACACAAGCTGATCAGTCACTTTGCATTCGTATAAATTTTTGGTAGCTCCTTTTGTGCACATTTCCTGCACCTAAAAAGTTGGTATAAATCAGGGTTGCTGACTTTTTAAAGCTTCCATCCGCAAGATCCCAAAGGGAAGCCATTGATTCCTGCAAGGGCACAGGGCTTAATGGCATGAATTATGCGACTATGTCGGTCACTACTGTAATCTCTAGTGTTCCAGGATTGGGTGGGCCTTGATGACATCATCAAGTCCCACCCATCCCTAGTAACTGTAGGGATTATAATAGACATTGACAGTGGGCAGGACTTGCGGGAACTTTGCCGGCTCTCTCAGGATACTAGGGAAACTTCCCAAATTTTGAAGGTCTCCCGGATATTCCGGGATAGTCGGCAACCCTGGTGTAAATGATTGTTAGCACTTTGCATTTGCACAGCGGGAATGATATTAGCTGATTTGCCTTTGTTCTCTTCCATGTTCTCTACGCTAGTGCAGCTGGGTGTTCCTCTATATTAAAAAAGAAAGCAGTTTAGTGCAATTGCGAGTAGCCTTGTTCCCTGCAGCTCCTCCTAAAATCCTGCACCAGCTATCAATGCTAAAAATAAAACATGCTTTAAAACATGCACACTTGTATGGGCTGCTGCATTACACGTCTGAGCCTATCGTGACAGGCTAGGGAAAAGAGGCGTGGCCTAAGTCTGGGTGGGCGGAGCTGGGCAGAACCATGTGGTACTGAGGGCAGGGCTGAGCAGGTCCGTCTGCGTGAAAGAAGCTGTCAGAGGTTTACAGTGTAAAACAGCAGTCGGCACCCTTTGCACACCCTATAGTTATAGTTATATCCTGTGCCTAAACGTATCCATCTTTCATGTTTCAAAAGAGTGCTCAGTGTTTCAGTGCAACCTATCCAGAGTAGCTACTGTCAAAACGCTACTTAGGGCCCACAAATTTTCTGCAGCGGGCTGCGCTAAAACTCTGGATCAGGTCTGCTGTCTACAATCCCAGTTCCAACAATATAAAATAAATAGTGAGTTTAGTGTAGTGTATGCAGAGTGTGTGTTTTATCATGTTTTATTCTTAACTTTAACAGTTTCATATCTGTAAGGTGTGTCAGGCTGCGTTATAGCTATGAATATGGGCATTTAATGAATGAAAATCTCCCTCGTCTTACGCCTACACCAGCCCTGAGGAGTGTGCTTTGCCAGTACAATGGTTTTTATTTTGAAAGACCATTGTACTAGAGCTTAATGCAAGTCTGCTTTCTAGAAAGAGGCGGTGACGCAACACCTGGGGCCAAATTTACTAAGCTGCGGGTTTGGAAAAGTGGAGATAATGCCCATAGCAACCAATCAGATTCTATATCTCACTTTCCTATTACATACTAGAAAATGTCAGCTAGAATCTGATTGATTGCTATGGGTGATATCTCCATTTTTCCTTTTCCGCAGCTTAGAAAATCTGGCCAATGGAGTCGCAAAGAGTCATCCTCCGAAACCGTCCTTGCCCCTCAGCCTAACCTTATTCGTCCAAGCACCACAGCCCAACCCTAACCGTCCATGCGCTACAGCCTAACCATATCCTTCCATACACCACAGCCTAACCCTAACCGTCCATGCCCCTCAGCCCAACCTTATCCGTCCGTGCGCCACAGCCTAACCCTAACTGTCCATGCTCCACAGCCTAACCCTAACCGTCCTTGCCCCTCAGCCTAACCTTATCCCTCCATGCCCCTCAGCCTAACCTTATCCCTCCATGCCCCTCAGCCTAACCTTATCCATCCATGCCCCAGAGCCTAACCTTCCACTTAAGCCCTAAACTTTTACCAGCAGCAACCACTGCAGCCTAACCCTAATATACCGGCTGCAACCGCCACTATCAGGAAATGGGAAAATAGGTTCTCGCTCCCAATAGCAAATTTCTATTTTTAACCTTTTTCAAATAGTGATAAAGCCACCATTCAGCCAGCGGCTTTATCGTGTTTGAAATACGTCCACTCGGATCAGCAACCACATCCCAGCCTTGAGCTGGTGAAGGATTTTAGGCGGAAGCCCAGGGAAGCGGTCTGCTGCTGCGCTCACAGCTGCACTAAACCGCCCACTTTCTACTTTGAAATACACCTCTTTGCAGTAGCGCGGTGCACGTGGAAGCGGACACAGGCGGATCAGACATTTTTCTGTGCTGGCTCCTGTTCTGCACATGCGCAGTGCTAATACACGCTGCAGTTACACCTGGATCAGCTCCATACTGTCACGTTCAAGAGGGGTTTGGGATCTGTCCCGGGTGTCAGAGATAGATACGATGGAGATGCCTGAAGGGTCACCGAGAGGTTACAGAAGTGCTGTCAAATATGAAAGCAATCAATAAAAAAAAGAGGAAAAATCCTTGGAATCTGCTTGTTCTTTGTACTTTGATCTTTTGAAGAAATAAGAAAAATCTGATGAATGTGATTTTCTCAGTCCTTCATACTACCAGTGACTCCCAGTAAGACTGTAGTTCATGTTTTAGTACAGCACACATTAAACAGAAGATGAGTCATTGCAAACACAATTACACGATCTCTGAGGAGCCGCATTAACCATTCGCTGACAGCTCTGGAGCAATCCTGGTGTAACGCTCCTGGTTTACGAAATGTGATGGGCGCCACCAGCGTCACTACAATCACATTCTGCACGTCTCTGGCATTTGCTTGTGCTGCCTTCATGACATAGCATAGCGCCCCGGAGAGACTTGTTAACAGATGGCATTAATAAGACAATACTCTCACATATAACTATTTACTGTGTCACATCTAAGTGCAGACACACAGCAACATGTTCATATCGTGAGTGACAACACGCAAAGGCTTGTCTGTACAGAAGCTGTTCTGTTCCATTCCGAATCATATGACATGTGACTGTCCTACCACCAGCACAGAAATGCTAATAGAGTTTGATTTATTGGAGAATAGATCTGGATAAATATATTTATAGATCTCCAATAAATCTTAAAGCAACAAACTCCTAAAACATTAAGGAAACATTCTGAAGACGCAAAGTGGAGATGTTGCCACAGCATCCTATTGTATTCTAGTATAGATAGTACTGTGAAAGTGTGCTAAGTGCCCTCACAAAATCCAGACTTCTGCACTGTCCCCATAAGTTGTAACATAAGGTGCACGGAGCGGATCTCTGTATAAACAAGGGAAGCCACCTCCCCCGCCTGCACAGAAGTCTGGATCCGATCCCATGGGCCGTATTCACACATCCGTTTTCATGTGGAGTTGCGTGCGTATTATTAGGTACATTTTAGCTGCCCATGCGTAGTAACTTTATATACGTAATTTACGTAGAATATACGCACGGATGTGCTTTAGGCACGGACATGTGAATCGCACTTGGGGACATATGTACGGAGGGGTGGCATAGAAATACATACTTGAAAATTTACATGAAAGTCAGGCATTTAAATGAACGCTTGAGGGCGTGGCTATACTGAATCGCACGGACGGAAGACATATACACACGTAAGTACACACTTAAAGATCAGAGTGGTCTATGGAGGTGTAAGTCTACGATTGCACGGCCGGGAGAGGGGAGTGTCGTGGGTGTTAGTGGGTGTTACCTTGCTACGTGCGTGCGTATAATTGCGTACTTTTAGTAAACGGATCTGTGAATATGGCCCCATATTCTTAAATATAAAATCCATAATCTGATTGGTTGCTATGGTTATTTTCCTTATTTAAAAGCTCTGTTAAATAGAGAGTGTATAGAGAGGTTTAAGTTTCACCACAGTAACATAGAACATAAAAGGACATTTACAGTTTTCCTTGGTTTGTTTCTTATACATACATATACATATACATATACATCCAGCACCACCTCTATGTCCAGGCTACAAGAAGCTCTTAGTCATCATATCGCCTTAAGCCCAGGAAAATCCTCTTTCTCCCTGACCTCTGAGGGGTAAATGTCCTGTCTCCAACCCGCACTGTGTTGCTCAAAGCACAAAGTGAAAACCTGAATGAAATCCCTCAGTCTTCAGTGCTGCTCACACAGTATGAGAAACAGAGCACAGAGCAAAAATGTACAACTATTTCTTTGTTATTTCATGTAACCTTTTCTAAGAACACAAATGTTCAGTCACCGAGAACATTGCTGGTGTATGAGCCGAAACCCGGGTGCTGAGCAGGTCACACGAGAGGTAAGAGATGGGTCAGAGGGAAGTAATAATGAGAGATATCAGTGCTTTGGAGAAACTGAGAAACAAAGCTGGATTCTTTACAAGGAGCACAGTGACATAGTATGTGTCTTATTCAATGACACAACATTTAAAAGCTGTATTAAACGGCATTAGACATTTTACAACAGAAGCTGATTTATTTTAAGGGACTATGGGCCAGATCCAGACCTAAGTTCTGTTTACGTACGGTCGTATAGCGTATTTACGCTCTCGTAAGTACAATGCACTCCCCTAGCCACTCCCCTCGCTAATACGTAATTTACTTGATTTACGAGTGCCAAACCCTGCCTTAACTTTTCCAAGCGTAAGTATGCTCGTACATAATGGATTGTCGCACGTAACGGCCTAACCCGGCCCATACTGTACGATTTAAGTCCCTCCCTCCGCCTACAAAGTGTATTTCCGGGTGTCGTATGGATGACCCGCCTCTTCATTCATATTTACGCTGAAGACACGTACGATCAGAGTAACATCTGGCGCGCGCATGTGCAGTACATACGAAAGAGCGATTTCATAAGAACAGCTGACATAAATACGCTTTTGTGCTTGCCCTATGTATTGAAACCTTTACTTTTTGATACCTCGAATCAGGGATGGTGGAATGCGCTTTGCGAGGGTATCCGGAGCAGACCGGCGCAGGGCTGGAGAGGCAGTGCAGCAAAAGGGGAAACAGCAGTGACTAGAGCAGCGTTGTCTACTTTTTACAGTTTCCCTTTGGGATCTACCACCAAAGATGTGTTCCGGGGGTGGGGCCTTGATTAATAGTCAAAGGGGCGGAGCTTGAGTGAGAGCTGATGCAGCATGAAACAAGACTTACATAAAACTGCAATGTCTGCTGTTTTTATAGCCTGGGCATATTTGGATTTCGATTTACAAATCCAAATATGCTCAAAGCTATAAAAATATCAATTTTATGTAAGCCTTGTTTAATGTTGCATCAGCCCTCACTCAAGCTCCGCCCCTTCAGCTATTAATTACCCCTTTAGCTTGAATAGGTATGGGGGGGCGGGACTTGATGGCGCAAATTGCATCATCAAGTCCCTCCCTGTCCCTAGCAACACTAGGATAATATGGAAACCACTGGCCTCAAGTCCCTTGCGGGGGATTTGCTGGCTCTCCTGGGATACTGGGAGAACTGCCTGAATTTGGGGAGAGACAGCAACCCTGCACTAGAGTCGCTGATATATACATAGGCTGCGGGTAAGATTTAATACACAGAGCTCCACAATGTCAAAGTGCAGCTGATAAAGTTAGAAAAGCATGGATTCCTTCCAAAATGTCAAAAAAAAGCTGCCATGGTCTTAACCCTCACTTGGCAAAAGCACAACTGCAGTCCAGCAGCACAAAGCTTTGTGAGTCTACACACATAAGCTAATGCCAGATCAGGGTAGCATAACAGACCATACCTGCCCAGAGAGGTTGGAAAGATCTCTTTGTGCTCCCTCCTTCGTCACATCCTCGTCACATGGTAACAAATATTGTGCGCAAGAGATGTCCAGGCTACAGTCAGATTATTCTGACAATTGCTATTGCATCAAGCTACACCCCATCCCTAGTAAAAGCATGAACTGAAGCTTTGACAGAAAAGGGGTGGGGTTAAGGATGCAGTTTGCATAAATCACGTCATCAGCCACTGTCCCCAGACCGGCATCTATTTCTTCATTCCGAAATTTCCCAGAGGCAAGAAATGAAATGTCGGCAACCCTGACAATAACTGAATGTGCCATGGAAGCTGCTTACAGACAGTAGCATGACAGGCATGTATAGCCGATCACCGATCTTATGATTTATTCACCTTACACTATGCTTATCCATTCAGTCAATATACCATTCTATCTTTCCTAGGGTTCAAGCACTTCTTTTTCACATGAATCAAAATACCTCCCTGTCTGTACAGTCACTGAAGAGGTTAATTAGAAATTGCTGCCTGCTCCATTTTCTCTTCAAGGGTGATTTTTCTTCAGGTTGCCCATAAATCATATCAGAGTGTGTTATTTATTTATTGCCATCGATTTTTATATCTGCAGGGATTTCTTATAAATACTATGTCGCCTTTCCCCGACCTATGCTAGAGGGTACAGGGAGGAGAAACAGATCTATTTATTCAGAATAAAAAGGAATAGTATTGGAAAATATCGGCAGCCCCTTCTCTGGGTCATATCAATACACACATATAATATTTATTAGTTATAAATTGATTGGTCAACATAACTTTCTCCCTCTGAACTTTTTTTATGTGTTGACACTCTCTCTCTCCCTCTCCCTCTCCCACTCTCTCTCTCTCTCTCTCTCTCCCTCCCTCCCTCTCTCTCTCTCACTCTCTCCAATAGACATTCCTAGAAGTGACCACGTAACGCTCAAAAAGCACAGTATGTTACTCCTAGGTGCACATTCATATCAATAAACTAAGGCCTAGATTTACTAAGCTGTGGAAAATAAAAAAAAGTGGAGCTGTTGTACATAGCAACCCAGGGCTGCCTTCAGAAAATGCAGGGCCCCAGACATAGCTGCGGGCCCCGTCCTATGTGGCGTCATTGGTGACATCACATTGGGGCGAGACGCCGCAGACCTGCTCTAACATGGGGCCGGTGTGCAGGGAAATTCTTCCCTGCGGATTGGTCAGCTACTTGGCAGGCCGCCATCAGCTCTGGGCCCGGGACACTAGTCCTGGCTGTTTCCCCCCCTGATGGACCTGTAGCAACCAATCAGATTCTAGCTCTATCTTTACTTTTGCATACGTGAGAATATCAGCTCAAATCTGATTGGCTGCTATGGGCAACAACTCCAATTTTCTTTTTCTATCACTTAGTAAATCTAGCCCTGAAAGATTAAACAGTACCTAGTGATATGGGATTCTGGATTCTTGACCATTTGTTTATATATCTGTATATATTATAGAGTTAGAGAATAATTAAGTTTGTATCACAGTGAGGCAGCCTAAGGCATTTCTTGCCTTACAGTGAAAGGGTTAACCCATGCTTATGCATATTATTGCTTACAAATCCAAACACCTTTTAGTGCTTGTAAAAGTTATTATACTGCTGCCATTACAGCAGTAAAACAAATCTACTAAGCCATATTGCATAGTAAATCCATGAGCAAGGACTGAAAGACTATGAAAGTGCAGATGTTGCACAAAGCACAGTAATAACACAATATATCTATGCATAGATGTACTACATAATAGACAAGATATAACAACTAGCAGAGATTACATAATATACAGTATTTAAGTACAAATATTATATTTCAGTCATATATAAAGGAGAAATGTGAACTAACACAATGATAACATAATCTAGTGTTTCTGAGTATCAATAGAGGGACTATAATATATACCATAGATGTCATATTTCTATACATGTATACAGGGCCAGCCCCAGGTCTGCTAGCACCTGTGTCAGAGATTTTAAGCATCTCTCCCTCCTGCTTTCCATCCCTTCCATCCAACTAAATGTAAAAATGAAATTTACCATATGTTACTGGAATTTTTTTTTTTATCTCTTTATTTTGCCATTTTCAATTAAATTATTTCAGACAAGAGAGTGGAAAGGAACAAAAGAGAGGGCCGGCGCTCCAAACAAACATTATATAACACTATGTGTCAGCACATACATAAAAAGGAGGTTTAGTTCACAATATAGCTATTTTGGGTTAAGCTCACCTGCCCAGCGTCAAGGCACCTCCTGTAGGTCTGTATTAAGACACCTCTGCTATTTGAACAGTGTGCAACGGCCATTTTATGGGAGGGGTGTTTAGTGTTATATAATGTTTGTTTGGAGCGCCGGACCTCTCGTTTGTTCCTTGTAGTTGCACAGTGGTCATTTTGGTCCTTGGCAGCTCTCCATTTATATATATACACTTGAACAGATTTCATATATTGAATTAGAAGTGTGGCCTGTGGTTTTTTTGTTACTGGAAAGAGAGGAAAGGCCTCAAAAATAATCTAAATAAAATATTACACTATTATTTCATAGAATATAAATATGTTATATAGGCTCCCATAATACTGCTCCGTATATCTCCATAATAGGGCTTTATATTCACTTTATAATAAAGTTCTTTATTCCTCATTGAATTCTTCCATAATATATAATAATCATTGCTATTATGGGTATAACACAATTAATTAATAACGTTACATGACAACAGGGCGTGCCATGCCTTCTGCATGCCTAAAGTCCACCGGGGGCGGCATTAGGTACTTCTGTACGAATGTGCGTGCGATCGGACGCAGATCCGTATGAAGCGCTTCCCTCTTACATATGGACTTTCATGTGTATTATGGGGCATACACTTTATGCCTCTTTAATTGTAATTAAATTATCTCCCATAAAAGGACTCTATGTGCACCATAATAAACCCCCCCTATAACTCCAGCCCCCTAGAACACTAGCTTAAACTTACTTTTTTTTCTTCCATGCTTGATTCCTGCACTGTCTTCAGCAGCGTCTCCCTGCAGACATCACAAATAATGACATTCCCCGGTGTTCCGTTGCAGAGTGTTACTAGCGGGGGCGGGCCGGGTAATGTCAGTTTTCAGGGTTGCTCTCCTCGCTGTTGAAATGGTGCAGCCATGTAGCTAGAAATAACAATGCCAGGCACAACATGGACAATTAGTGTGCCCTGACCCCGAAATTGTTACCACTATAACTTTAATATAGAAATAGTAGCTATTGAGGACGTCAATTCGCCTATTTGTATTTACTGAGCTTGTGCGCGGCAGATGTTATGCCAGGTAACGCTGAACGTATGTACCATCAGCGTAAATACGAATGAAGGGGCGGGGACATCAATAGGACATCCGTAATTACGCTTTGTAGGCGGAGGGAGGCATTTAGTACCGTATGCAGACTACCGGACATAACATATACGTCCGGAGTTTAGTGTTTTTTACTACTGCGCATGCGTAGTAAATTTATTACATAATCTATGTGCCTTATCCTTAGGTAGATTGTGTATATGCGCTTTTAAAGACTCTAAGGAAAACATACGTAGATTCCATAATAAATTTATTACGCATGCGCAGTAGTAAAAAACGCTAAAGTCCAGACACATATGTTACACGTCCGGTAGTCTGCATACGGGGCCTGATTCAGAGATCCGTCGGCGATGGGATCGCAAATATACGCATCTAAGTGGCAGGTCGGAGCAGGTTACATCCCACTGAATAAACAGTCACTCCCCTTGCAAACAGCGGCCGGACCTAAAGTTAGACCTGCACTGACTTGCCCTATCTGGGCGCACTCACTTCCGACCTTATGTGTATTAGTTGCGTATATTTAGGGTCCTAAGTCTGTAAGCGCGCCCACTTTTCCTCATCTCAATGCCTCCCCCGCCCATTTCTATGCAAATCCTTCGGTTCGTAGATTTCCGCTGGACTTAGGATCGCAATTGTTCCTGACAGATTCACAAGTCCGACCTTAAGGCATTTCCGACCCTATCTTCAACGTAGACGGCATTGCACTATTACTACGCATGCGCAGTTGATGAAAAATTGATCCGACCCTAAATATACGCACCTAACTATCGTTAATATCTGACCTCTGAATCAGGCCCACGGTCCTTAAATTGGACAGTATGGGCAGGGTTACGCTTTCATATACGTAAATCCATTACGTACGTAAGTACTTACGCTATGAAAGTTAAGGTAGGGTTTGTGCAGCGTAAAACTGCCAAAGTACATACGAGCGAGGGGAGTGTCTAGCAATTACGCTAGCGTAAATACGCTACACGTTTTAATGTAACTAGCCTTTAGGTCTGGATTTACCCCAATGTCATAAAAGTCATTTGTTGATTTAATAATATGTTAGTATTTACACTGATATATTGTCATGGCTGTACATACATTCATATATCAACATCTGAGGAAATGACACAGTGCTCACACCCTTCATCTTCTGAAGAGCAGTGATGTGAGACCTGCAGATAGGGACTGAATATCTGTGAAACATTCATCACGCTCCAGACACTAATGTTCAATCTGTACCGACTGGCGGAGATGCTTGCTATTAACAATGGCGTAGGTTTTCTCTAAAGAGAAAAGTAAAGATGTTGCCCATAGCAACCAAATGCTAGACAGTACATTTTAGAAAATAATTGCTAGAATCTAATTGGTTGCTATGGGCAACACCTTTACTTTTATCTTTAGAGAAAAGTAGAGATATTTTATAAATATACCCCATCAAATGGTTCTGTAAGAATCTTACTCAGGGTCGCCTTCAGAATTTGTGGACACACCAGTGGGGCCCCACCCTTATGTGACGTCATCGGTGATGTCACATGGGAGGTGTCAGCAGACCTGCGTAACCATCTGGCCGATGTGCAGGGAAGTTCTTCAATGCACATTGGCCCTGTAATGATGGCAGGTCCCCATCAGCTGCGGGCCTAGGACAGTAATCCCGTCTGTCCCCCCCTGATGGTGGCCCTGATCTTACCTGCCCTTTTCAGAAAATCAAGCTGCATACGTTTAATTATGTAACCCAGAGATGAAGAACTAGAGTGAAAGCAGAGCCTGTATTGCTGTGTTGTTGTACTGTACACTGGTTAGAAGCCTGAAACACCAGAAGGCCTGGCATGCCCCACAGAGAATCTATCAAACAAAACACTATTAGCTGGAATATTAATAAATCAGTTTATTTGTTAATTACTAACACATTACATCCATAGAGCTCTCCAGTTCTAGCACCCAACCCTTTCCTTGCCAATGGGTCTAGCCACTCATTGATCTAAGGCTGCTGGGTGGATTATCTGTAGGTAATGTACCATAATGTGTCTGTAATGTGCCTCCAGGGCATGTTTGAGCACCGTGCGCTGGAGAAATAAATAGCATTTTATTTATTTCATTCTTTTTTTTTTTTTTTTTGTTTAATACTGGGGCATACTCTCTGCCAAAATGCTAACAGATTGAGTATAAATAGCCATGTAACAGGTGCCTGCATAGTGACTTCTGCTGAGCAGGAGGTTCATAAGAGACTCACGGATGAGGGAAACTCATTAATAACTCATTTTTTTTACATTCCTAAAAATATACAAATAAGCAATGGAAAAATAACTGCTTTATGTTTCAGAACTACACTGCATGTGACTCCCTCTGACATCAACCATTACACAGCAAGCAATATAATCAAATGGAACTGTCAGCACGGTCTAAGAGACGTTTATTGTGATCAAGGTCAGTGTGCAGAATGTGTTTTAAAACATGTTTTAGATTGGATTCACAGATCCATATTTACGACGTGCGCATTTTTACGCACGCACATAGCAAGGCAACACCTATGACACTCCCCTCAACCGGACGGGTTTTCGGTGACTTCCTCCTCCATAGGGCATCCTTATCTCTAAGTGTGTACTTACACGCATATGTTACTTACGTATGTGCGTATTTATATAATCGCACCCTCAAATGCCCACTTAAATGCCTCCCCCGCCCACTTTCACGTAACTTCTACCGTATGTAAAAAAAAACACACCCCTCCGTACATATGTCCCTAAGTGCGATTCACGTGTCCGTGCCGAAAGTACTTACGTGCGTAAATGCTACGTAATTTGTGTGGAAAAAATACACATGCAAAAGCCGATCTGTGAATACGCCCAAGAGACTTTTATCTCCTGCATCTTACATTCTCCTGACCTATACCATCCCTGAGAAGAATTTTAAGAGAAATAAATATCAAAAGAAAGTTCTCCTGTGTTTGGGTAAGCCCCGCCCCTCTCTGCTCCTTGAATCAGGGCGTCCTGCAAAATCAACACAGTTGGGAACCATGGTCCTGATCCAGACCTACGCTCGCATGCGAGCTAACGCTGATCGTAAGCGTAAAAACGGCAGAAAAAAACGCACTGCGCATGCGCATAGTGACAACTTTCGGTCGTACAAAAGACCTTTTCGTAGCGACGATTCTGGCGTCCGTATAGTTTGCGTTTTTTCATATAGAACGAAGTTAGGACGGACACTGGAGTTAAGGAATGTAGGCGGGGTACAGTATGGACACGAACACAAAAGTTAGGGTAGGGTTTGCCGAGCGTATGGAAGCTAAACTAGGTACAAGCAAGGGGAGCGCCTATTGCCGTGCATCGGTGGTAACGTTCGGCGATAATACGCTACGCACACCAGCGTAGGTCTGGATCAGGCCCCATGAGACTGAGAGCACCATTGGGTACCAGGAGGTAAATACTGGTAACATTTGCTGTGTCCTGGCACTGTTTGCTCTTACATACATGTGTATATATAGATACATTTTTGTATGAAAAAGGTACTGATACTCACCTAAATTTATAAGGTAGATTCAATTGAGCACGATGTGCCTCCATAATAGCATATCACGCAAAATTACATCATGGATTTTATAGATAAGGATAGAGGTGTGAGATAAAATCTGCAATGTTCAGATACCGTACTAGACAGGAATAGGCGCACTTCACGCCTAATCCCATCATCACGCTCAATCCTATCTGTCCCATAAATTATTCAAACTACCCCCTGCATTAAAGAGTCCATTGTCATTACATGCCCCTCTGTAGTGTCTCCAGTCCTTTTTTCTGCTTGACCATAGTGCCAGAAGGAGAAGAGATCAAGATCCAGGCGGTTTCTTGGCTGCTGAAAAGATGGTGCTACTGAGAACCCACAATAGAAAGCACTGTATGTATGGTCATATATTCATAAATGCAAAACTGATTACTCTTAATTAATTTCCTTTTACTTCTACCAATCTCAGTTTCTGTGCCACCAATATTGTGTGTTGCCTGTAACTAGTGTAAACCAATCCCTGTCTTGCCATTACACTGCCAGAAAACATCGCAGCCTCCGTCTCCCTGTTTGTGCTGCAATTTGATACTGAAATTGAAGTCATTTCTGTGTAATGAGATGTTAGAGGATTATCAGCAGTGTCAGGTCCAACTGACTTCAAGCTCATTCAGCTAGTGTAATGACTGTGGCTGTAAGCACTGGTAAATCCACCATTAACTAGATCAAGGAAATCAATCTGTGTTTAATGACAGTGCCCCTTGGCAGGCACATATGTCTCTTCGATCTTCCTTTGTATTACATTTAAAGTTTGTTGTTATTTTTGTTGCTTTGTAAGCACTGACTGACTAGTGGTAACTTTTGCCTTCAAATTAGCTTTTTTATTAAATATACTTACTTAAATAAATCAATACCATTGTCATTTCATTTACCCAGTTCTTCCTAGTCCTATGAACCGAATTATTCATTAAGTACACATTTTTAAGAATTCTAAACATAAAGTGTTGGACATACGTGTTGTGTTGTACAGCTGTATACAAGGTCGATAGTTGACAAGTGTGCGCCACATAGCAAAGAGATGGGGCCCAAAAATAGATTGGGAGAGCGGTACAGCATTTGGGAGAGGGAATAGGCAGCAATGGCTGCAGGGAAGGGAGGGTTAGGGTCATAAAAGTGGAGTCTTAGGGTTAGGCTATGGGAAAAAGATGCTTAGGGTTAGTACGGGGAAGGGACGGTTGAGCTCAGGCTCCAGGGAAGGGAAGGATAGGGTCATGGAAGAGGAGAGTTAGGGACCAGGGTAGGGATTAGGAAAAGGGCAGATTTAATACTTACAGCGCAGTCCTTGTACTTCACACACCAATGGATTATTTATAAACAGCAGGAAGTGCATGTGATATATATATTTATATGTGGAACACATATATGTAGAGCCATTTCCTTCCATACATATGAGGCTGTTTATAGGTTAATAAACACTTCCTTTTTTTTCTTGTTGCCAGAATCCATCATCATCCTGACAGCCTGAGAGCGAGCTATTTGTGACGCGCCTTGTGTCATTTCAGCTACACTGACTAAGGTCTGCATCGTCTGCATATAAAGGATAATGGCCTGCCACTTTACCAAGCACCAGACGAAACGCACAGGGATGCAGGAGAGCTGGTAAATGGGACAACCTGCAGTGCATTATAAGTAGCAAAACAAAAGCCACATGAATGTAGATACTTGGCTCGACAAAACCAAAGAGTGGTTGCTGTTCCCTCTCTGGCCTTGCAGAGTTTGGCATCTCTGCTATGATGAATGAGTGTTGCCAGGGTATCTGCGTGTAGCAGTGATACATTGCGATGGAACCAGATGGTACAGTACAACTCCTATGATATGAGTTTTACCAGCAGGATTTATCAATGCCGACATTTCCTCTGTGTATTTGCATTTTGATTCAGCTGGAACAGGAGTGCAGTATTTCAGGGATCAGAATCTGTATCCATCTCTAGGAAACATGAATACTTTGTTTCTCTAGCCTTTTATCTACAAGCAGCATATATTTTCCATCTCCCTGATCCCCGGACTTACAAAATCTCTTGGAACAAACCTGGTCTTGTAAATAATAGTCTCTTAATCACATTGATATGTGACATACAAGATTACCAATGTTAGGAAGCCAGTGAACTAACAGCAGCTAAAAAAAGCTTAGAGTGAAAAGATAGGAACCATTGTTTAATGAAAAATGCCCCCTTGCCTGCAAATGATATTAACTATGCCCAAATCCTGGAGATGTAGGTCCGGATTCACAGTTACGCAGTTTTCGTTTTACGTACGTTGTTTTAAGAATTGAGCTACCATTGACCTCGCTTACGCAATCTACGTACAGAAATGGTACATAGATCGTGTAAATAAGCTACTATGCATGCATAATAGCTCAATTCTTAAAACAACGTACATAAGACGAAAACTACGTAACTGTGAATCCGGACCCATGTTATTAATAATAGTAATAATAATAATAATAATAATATGTAACCTGTTTGCATTCTTATCCATCAAGTTTCTGCCTTTATTCCCAGCTTGTTAAATCTTCATCTGCCCCCTTCAGGACTTCTCCTGTGCTGTTCATCACTACTGGAATCCTCTCTCTGTATGACTCTTCCCCCTCTCCCGTTTCAAATTAAACTCTCAAGTTCCATTGCTTAATTAAAGCACAAGATTTTTCCACCTAATTAACCCCTACTGTTTACCACTCTGTTGACTATGACATCTGTATCGCCTCTGGATTTGTACATTATAGCTCTCACCAGATGAATCCTCTTTGCTTATGTAGTCTTCCTTTCAAACCACCATATTTTCCCCCTTATGTTCTTTCACTCAGTGGCTCTTACCCTTCTCCTGCTCCCATTTACCTGGGTAGCACTGGATTTATAGATCTGCTCTACGTTTTGTTTTCTAGATGTGTAGTTTGTTTTGTTTTGTCCTGTTATGCGATGCCCTATAAATATGGGTTAATATGAATTATTTTAAATGGTTTTTCCCATTTTAATGCTGAGGGAAAGGAGAAAAGACATCCATAAAGTTAGCACTACCAGTACTGTAGTTATATATCACTTAAATCTTTAACTTAAGTGAAAATGATCATGAAATCTATTTGTATTTCTGCTACATTACGTACAGATTAATTTATGACTGATTACAAAAACACATCATTAGGAAAAGATTACATACTATTGTGTTATAATACATCTCCCAAATGCTATAAGTGTCTATGAAAATATGTCCAAGCGACTTATCAGAGAAAAAACAGCTACCAGTACGCAGGGGCAATTTTTCTGTATTAACATTACAAAATCAAGTGATATTGCCAACAGTAACACTATGATAACTACACAGAGGGTTTCATTTACCAGTTTTCTCCATATGTGTTCATTTATTGCCCTCTCAAGGTCTGCTGACCCTTAACCAATGGGATCAGTACCTTCAGTAACAAATAGATCATTATAATTAATGACTAAAGACCGAATCCTGACCTAAATGCACGGAGGTCTGTCAATCCGCACAGAAGAGGAGTGAACTCCGCAGTCCCTCTACTCTATTGTGCGGACTTAAGCTGGGTTACCATTAGGCTGCCTTAAATCACTTGTGTGGATAAGCAGTCCATACGACCGTTGATCCGCACAGAAAGCTAAAGCCCAGCCCACACTGTAAATTTTTAATGCTCTCCCCGCTCACCTTACGGAGCTTAGGGGATGCGCCACCCTCTTGGATAGATCTCCAAGTGGCCAGGAATAAGTTCTATTCACCTAGAGATCCATTGCGGAACATCTGTCAGACGCATGCGCACTTGTCCAGACACCTAACTTACGCACCTTGCATGCATATACTGGGTGTCTCATGGAGGTCAAGATCTGGTCCCAAATGTTCTATGTAAATCTCCAGCTGCACAAGAGCCCCTTCCTCTTCCCTCATCTTGGATAGGTTCAGCATAGATAACCAGACCCTCCAACATGACCTATTCCATTAGAAACAATTTCTGCTCCTGAGATTCCAACTGTCACTCACCTGATTTAAATGAATAAACTGATATACAAAAAAAACTATTTACCTCCAACAAAGGTGGTGACCATAGTAACTGACAGTTTAAAACTAAGGAGCAGAGTATTTTGTACCTAATGGAATGGGTCATGTTAGAGAGTATGCATAACCAAAAGTCCCCCGAAAACACAGTGTAATTAATCAATTAGGCAAATGGACATCTCAAGGCATAGAACTTCCTGAAGAAGACTGTACATTTGAGGAATGTGGAGAAGTGAAGTCAACCTGACCACATGTACAACACTGGAGATCTACCCAATATTAATAGAGAGATGGCAATGATTTTCAACCTTTTTTTTTAGGAATGTACCTGTTATCAACTATAGAAATGGGCTGAGTACCACCAACCTTTCACAACCCTCCCTCTACCCTTGCTATGATCCTGCTATTAGCACATCAATTTCATAGCTTTTCCATATTTTCTCAGACCCATATTGCCTTCTGCCATATAGTATTGCTCATGGTGAAAATATAAATACTACAGGAGGCTGTAATACTTCTGTATAACTGCTCCTGGTGGAACATAAGGTTTGGTAAATACCCGGAGTTAAATGACACCACACAAGACAATTCCTATAAGTTATAGTATTTAATAAAGAATTAAGCAAAATACATGAATACTTAGCTTCAGCTGGTAGTTATTGCTTGATAATGATCAACAGGTTTCCAGGGGCCCCTATCTTGATTGTTGTCGAGCTGGAAAAGGTCAGCGGGTACTTCTGCACTTACTCAAGTCAGTTACGTACAAAGCCTGGGTCAATTCTGCATTCAGTCAGGTCAGTTACATACAAAGCCCGGGTCACTCCTGCACTCAAGGCAGGTCAGTTACGTACAAAGCCTGGATCACCCCTGCACTTAGTCAGATCAGTTACGTTCATAGCCCAGATCACTCCTGTATTAAGTCAGATCAGTTCCGTATAAAGCCAGTGAGATGACTTTGATTTCGTAGCGCTGGATCAGGCCCTTTGTGCCAAGTCTTTTATACCCCGACAACAACAGAGCCGAAACTCCCTAACTTATTAGGTTATAATCATGTTTTAAGCAAGTTAATTGGTACTACTTATCTAACTACTTTCTACATTCCACTTATGCGCATTATAAGCTAGCATTGCATAATATTAGTTGTCGCGTACCCTCTGCTCCCACCAAGCTGCCTTATCGGCTTTACTTGGCCTTGAACGTCTGATTCTACACAGTGTTAATAACACATTTGCATAAAAGCACATTAAAAATGGAGAACAGCAGCCATTTTAGGCTGCCTGGACACAATAACACAGTACCATGTGCCACCACACACAAGTTCCCATACCACCAGTGCTACAAGTACCACTGGATGGGAACCATTGCTCTATAGAAATAAATACATTCCATAGAATAGACATACTAAAGGGAACATCCTGATGACGCTGTATTTTCTAATATAGCAAAATGCTAAAAATCATTTATGTATAATCCTGACCATTCTGCAACAAACCTCATCTATTTTTCAAGGCTGTGTGCTATAATTTGCTGACGCTTAATCGCAATGAAATGATAGGCTTATTAATTTGCTCCAGATGAATCTGTACAGAATATTGATCTATTGCTCTTATGACCCAAATTATTCATCTGGTTGAAAGAAGACGATTAATAATAAAACACCTTTCTCTCTAGAATGTGAATATTCATGGTCTGCATGTATGCCTGCTAGAGAGAAGTCACATATTCATAGGAGCACAACTCATGGAGATGAATTTGGTGGGACAGGTTCCTCAAGGTTTAAGCTTTACAGCCAATAAGGATTAACAATGATTTGTAGTGTTTCATCCGATGTGATTGGCTGGACTCTGAACACTGGTTTC
Organism: Limnodynastes dumerilii; assembly: GCA_011038615.1. Lineage (NCBI taxonomy): Eukaryota > Metazoa > Chordata > Amphibia > Anura > Limnodynastidae > Limnodynastes > Limnodynastes dumerilii. Next base: position 90,058 of record WWET01000749.1, on the reverse strand, counting down.
AAGGTTTCAGTGCATTAAGAGATGATTCAACTTTATAAGTGTACATAGAGGGAAGAATCTGATATACACATGTGTAGATGGAGCTGAGCCTGTTACATACCCTCCAACTGTACCAATTTAGCCGGTACAGTACCGTTCTGTACCGGCAGAAGAGGCTGTACTGACTTGTACCGATAATGGCACAGTCGGTGGTCAGCCAGAAAACTCCCCCATACTTACCTAGGATCCTCTGCGGTCTGTTTAGCGCCTGGCACTTTCTTTCTGTTTAGACCGCAGCGGAG
>WWET01000749.1:72058-89070 GCA_011038615.1 Limnodynastes dumerilii | reverse complement strand
GCGACGGCGGCCGTAGCTCTGGATCAGGCCCAAGGTGAAAAAGCTCCGCCCCTTCTCTGGACAAGCCACACTCCCTTCATGGACACGCCCCCCAGGTGTACCGATTTTTAAGTAAAAAATGTTGGAGGGTATGCTGTTACAGTGCATTGTACACCATTTGCTGCAAACAGTAATGCTCCATATGTAAAGAGGTTCATTTTTTATATGTTGGTAACAGGTTTAGCTGTCCATATGTATGTCATAATTCAATGAGGAGGTGTTATGTTACCCTGGTTTTAATATGAAGCATTTAGATTTACTAAACTGTGGAAAAGAAGATGTTGCCCATAGCAACCAATCAGAGTCTAGCTGACATTCTCTAGTATGTAATACATACTAGAGGATGTCGACTAGAATCTGATTGGTTGTTATGGGCAACCTATCTACTTTTCCTTTTCTGCAGTTTAGTAAATCCAGCCCAAGGAGTTTTAGCAACATTCACATGTAAAGCACAATAAGGAATCAATGAAATCCTAATAATGCTGATTTATAGACAGAATAGGCTTTGGTTGATGGGTAAGCACAGTAAAGAGATAGGTACATTCTACGGCCAAAATTGGAAGTGTCAAAAATATGAGGTGTAAGCTCCTGCTGACCCAGACTTCTGGATTGTTAATGTTCCTGACATGCCTGTCTCCCAATACAAGCATCCTTACTGAAGCCATCATTGTGTGGAAGCTCCCTGACTCACTTCTTCTTATCTAAGGGACTAGCTTTCCAGAGGTGACATTTACGTGTCAGGTGATGAGATAACTCTATCTGGGCAAGACCACTACTCATACTGTGGGTCATTGCGATAAGGCACAGCTGGTTTATTTTAAAGGACTCTCCAGACTGCTGCTCTATTTCCATAAAGTGTATTCTTTACCCATCTATCTGTAGCGCTTCCCCTTCAGACTTCAACTTACTCTCGTAACTGTGGGGTAGATCCAGAACTACGTTTGCCGTACAATTACTCGCGTAGCGTATTTACGCACGCGTACCTTCTATACACTCCCCTTGAATGTACGTATTTTGTCAAGATATGCTTTTCAAACCCTACCTTAACTTTTGGCAATGTAACCGCAGTCATACGCACACGTACGTATGGGCTAGACGAATTTACGCTGCTAAGCACGCCCATACTGTACACTTTAAATACCACCCCCCGCCTACTTAACGGAAGACTTGGCACTTCTCAAAACTACTTTAAAAAAGTGAAAGATTATAATCAGGATTCAACTTTTAGAAAGTGGAGATAGGTCTCAAATGTTCTGAGACCACAATCCAGAGCAGGATGAATGTCTTGCTCCAGAATAGAAATGTATAAATCATTTATGGAATAGAAAAGTTGAAATTGAAGACTGTGTTGTTGAAACTTTGCACCTTTTCAAAATGGCCTGTTCATTAAATAATGTGAGTAGTGTCATTCATAACAATTTTTTATGGTAAGTTCAGTGGTTGAATGTTTAAAAATAGATAAATAGATAACGCTACATCTCTCTGTAACTGTTATGCTCGTGGGGGCTGATCCAGCCCCACGGTAATGCGCCATGCAGATGTTGCTCGGCGTAGCTACAGCAACGTCCGATCGTGGATCGGGCGTCCGTAGCAGCAGCGTAGTAACGCTGGAGGGGTCGTTCCCCTCCATTACTACACTGCAGTTAGTGCAGGTAGGCGGGGGGAGGGAGGGTAATGAGGCTGGGAGTCCCAGCGTATTAACACTCGCTTACGCCATCTGAAGTTAAGGTAGCCTTCAGCCGGCGTAAGCGAGTGTTAATGCGCTGGGGCAAGGGGGAGTGTCGGGGGAGTGCAGCGATGGTACACTCAGTGTTACATCGTAGCTCTGGATCAGGCCCATGGTGGAAACATTGATTTAATATTTTCTGATTCAATAAACTAGTTGTAATAAAATAGTTGTAATTGTCCTCCTGATAGGTGGTTCAAAAGAGGAATCATAATCAATAAACATTCTTATGTACATTGTTAGACAAACAAAAATCTATATAGGTAATACATGTTATTGTCAAATCAAATTACAGAACAAGGGGCTGGATCCAGACCTAGTTAAGTGCATGAACTTAGATACTCCTGGGCTAAACCATGTTGATTTCAGGGGGAGTCAAGTTAATTGTATACTTTGCACGCAGGGATATATCTTTGAATTGCTTACTGCACACAGATACTGACCAGCTTTACTATTACACTGTTATTTAGACTTGGGATAGGAAACATCACCTCTCAACTCTAATACTGTTTGCAACAGATAAAATATGACTCCCCTGCAATCAACATGGTTTAGCCCAGGAGTAACTAAGTTCATGCACTTAACTAGGTCTGGATCCAGCCCAATGTCTTATTGCAGATGATGGTGTAACCCTACCAAAGATACATTAGTAATAGGAGGACTTTTAAATTGTGGTTGCAACTTCTTCACCTTTAAGTAATCTGGTTACAGGGGCACTGATTCAGAGTTTGAAAATAAGAGAGGAACATTACACATGGGCCAAACTATGTTGATTTCAGGGGAGTCAAATGTCATCCTTTGCAAACAGTATTATAGTTGAAAGGTGATGTTTCCCATCCCAAGTCTAAACACAGTGCAAGTCCCAGCATCGATGCCTGTCATTATGAAGTAGGGACAGTCGAAAGTTGCTTTTCGGCTGTCTGTATTTTGAATGACAGCCATTTTAGATTTTTTTCTATGAATGGATGAGTATGTGGCTGTTCAGCCGATCTGCGCATGCGCCGGGCAGATGCCTGGCGTAGTCAGGGATTTTCTTAATGGAGGATCGAGTGTCCATAACTACAGCGTCGTTACGGTTGAGGGGGTGTTCCTTGCCGTAACTACGCTGTAGTTAGAGAAGGTAGGAGGGGTAGGCAGGGAAATGAGGAAGGGAGAGCAGGGTTAGTGGCTTACGATGCGGTGCCCGGCGTAATTACACTCTGTTACGCCGGACGAAATTAGGTTAGCCTTCAGCCAGCGTAACAGTGTGTAATTATGCTGGGCACAGGGAGAGTGTCGGGGGGAGTGCATGCCGATACACTGTGCGTTACTACACAAAGCGCATCGGTGTAGGTCTGGATCAGGCCCCTAGTTTCTTGGCAAAAGGGATATTTGCAGATTTTCTTCAGCAACCAATCAGACGAGTGATCTGGCTCACACAGGAGCAAGTTCAATGTTTACGTTGAATGAGAACAGTTTTTGACGCCTCTCCCATTCTTACAATTAGGTGATAAACAGTCATTATAAAAGTAGTAGCGGTATGCTAATCAGGTGAAGTGACACACTCTTTGCACCTGCCTCTGAGTCAGAAACAGATGTTAAGATCACATTATAAGAATTGTATTCTAAGCAGTAGTTACCTAGTGCTAAAATTAAAAGTGATTTGTGTTTTCTTTTCTTTCTATTATTAGTGGTGTTCTAATGTAAAAATAAGTTGTATTTATTTATTTTCATAAGCAGAAAAACATACTAGAAATAGGACCACAAGAAGGACTGTCCAGTAAGCTTCGAAATGTCCACACACATCCTTAGCACATACCATATCTGCAGCCATCTTAAGACGATTTCAGAGAAATAAAATCTGACATTAATGCATACAGGTCCCAGGTGGCCTCATTTGTTCTTTAAATACTACTTTTTTTGCTTGCTGCATTTTATTTTAATAGCTGAATGCACCAAAACAAGTTTTCTGATATTTTATTAGGTGAATGATTATAGTGTTGTATATCTGAAACACTGGATGAACTAAACATGTATAGCTTGGAGCAGAGAAGGGAGAGGGGGACATGATAGCAGCTTTCAAATACATCAAGGGTTGTGACCAGCTAGAGGAGGGTATTATTTTTCAAAGGAAGAGGTGTAATAGAACATGAGGGCATGGATATAAACTGGAGGGTGGTAGAGTCAGAGGAAATGAAATTTCACTGAAAGGGTAGTTGATAAGTGGAATAACGGCCAATCTGAGGCGGTAGAGACTAACACAGAGCTTAAACATGCTTGGGATAAATATAAGGATATCCTCACACTAAATTGAGGGTATAATAGGATTTAGAGCCAGTATAGTTTTAAATAAGCAACTGGGCAGGCTGGATGGGCCATGTGACTCTTATCTGCCGTCACTTTCTATCTGAAGACTTTCAGCCCTTATCCGTGTAGAAGTGAAGTCTTATTGTGGAGTGAAAGCAGCTATGTGTCTAACCCTGTGACAAGGAACACATCCCATGTATATCCATATGTATTATTTCATAAAATGCTGAATTTTGGTGGCGGATGAAGCCAGGAACACTTCTTGTTTCCACCCCACTATGAAGAAATACTTGGCAGCAGCCTTGATGCATTCTTTTTGCCTTTTGATGTCTCAACAATGGGACGATGTCTTACAATATGCTGTTATGATTGCCTTATGTATATCGTTTTCCTTGCTACAAATGACATCCTTGCTGTCACTGTATCAAGCTGCAAAGAAATGTAAATCAGTGGAGTAACTGGATGTCTTCTGTGCTTTTAAATGATGATTTCACTTATATAATATTTCTATTTTCCAACTTAAGCATAATTATTGCTATGATGTAGGATGGAACAGTGGGGGAATAGTCTTATGCATCCCAAAGGCATAAATAGCCAGTGCTATTGTGCTGCTGAATGCACTACAAACAATCCTCCATTATACACAGGGATGCGTTCATGTGAGACACGGAAGCTCAGTACATACAAGGGGAGTGTGAGTGGGGTGTACTACCTTCATATGCACAGACATTAGGATTGCAGGTGGGTAATGTCCATTCCATACGTCAGCCCTTAGGAGCACTGGGCTGGATCCAGACCTTGTTAAGTGCATGAACTTAGTTACTCAAGGGCTAAACCATGGTGATTTCAGGGGCAGTCAAGTTAATTGTATTCTTTGCATGCAGGGATATATCTCTAAATTGTTTACTGCACACAGATACTGACCAGATTTACTATCACACTGTTATTTAGACTTAGGATAGGAAACATCACCTCTCTACTCTAATACTGTTTGCAACAGATGAAATATGACTCCCCTGAAGATAACGGTTTAGTTCAGGAGTAACTAAGTTCATGCATTTAACCAGGTCTGGATCCAGCCCACTGTGTGTATAGACCTCTGTGTATCACATCCTCTATGTTCAGATATTTCTGATTTCTGATATTTCCAATTATATGCAATTCTGCTCATGGAGATACCTATAAAGCACAAATCCTGCTACACTTTCTATGAAATAAATAGGGATTTTCTTTATTCCTTTATTGCCTGTGATTTATTACTAAATAAATTCGACCCTCGTTGAAATACCAGGATAGCAGCAGACTAGACTATAAAACAAATTCATAATCTAGAGGCTGCACACCAGCTAAAGACATATGTTTTATTCAACCCAGGCCTCCGAGAGGACAGAAAAGCCAAAATAAATAAAAAGCAAATTACAAATTGTATTTATTTTGTTTAAGGTTTGTGTCACGCAATTACAGAGTAAAGAATTATCTGTAAACCCAATAAAACAATGCTGTGACATTAAAGGCACCTGTTAATGAAGCATTGGCTCCCTTTTGTCATTGACATGTTACAGGATTTATAGGCAAGTTCTTTTATTTCTAGCAATACTTCTAACTTTCTGTTTAATCGGAATCAGATCTGGGATTAACAGATGTGTGATGAACTGCCATAGCAGAGCCACGATGCACAGAGCCATGCACAGGGCTGCCCTTAGCATATGAGTGGTCCGGAGAGACACCATGATGTCACATCATCAGTGTGACGGGACTGGGCAGGATGCTGCTGGGCAGTAGTAGAAGCGGCAGGTGTCAGCTGGAGCCCCGACGCTACCACTCCCTGACAGCCTCATATACAGAGCTACGTTACACTAATTATGTACTGTGCTGGGCCGTGGCTCTGTATCAGAAATAATTGTGGATGGCCCCTGCCCTGGGCCCCCATGCTGTGTGCTAAGGGCGGTACTGTCCAAGCATCCATGCATTCACTCTATTAACCCCTCCACTCGCATATCCAGGCTTAGGATAGCCATAGCCCACCTTAAATCTTCCAACTCCCGCAAGCCGAGAATATCGGAGGATTTGGAAGTCTAGATCAGTACGCAGTGCGGTAACATGCCTATATTGTATATTGCAGTTCACACCCACTTGTCAGAAGTGCCATTGCTATTAAGACTGGATAGGGTGTATCGCATTCTGATTGGGTTGCACCAATGTATGCAAGTGGGCGGTGCACATAAACATAACACAAAATGTGTAAACGCATGAAAATACGGGGAAAATCTGAGGTTAGAATCCAGTGTTAATTACACAGCAATATGGACTTCTCCATTTATTTACGGAGGTTTGTAATGGTTGCTATGTCTATGCAGATTGTAATATGAAACGCTATTGGGAATAATCCCTTTAATATGCTCTGTTATTTGCTCTGCATGTGTTTGATGTATTTTCCTGAAATTTCAGTATGGAGTTTCCTATGATAGTTAGTATAGACATCACTGAGTTTTGATCCTATTCTGTGTGTTTCAGTCAGGTTGTAGGTCCTTTTCCACAGTGAGCTTTATCTGTGTGGAGTTTGTATGTTCTCCCTGTGTCTGTGTGGGTTTCCTCCAGGAGCTCCGGTTTCGTCCCACATTCTGAAAACATGCTGGTAGATTAATTGGCTGCTAAATAAATTAGCCCTAGTCTGTATGTGTGTGTTAGGGACCTTAGTTTGTATCTCCAGTGTGGCAGGATCTGATGTGAATGTAAAATATTCTCTGTAAAGCGCTATATAAGTTGATAGCGCTATATAAAAACCTGTTCATAAATAAATAAATTAGGAGTCTGGATATTATTCCAAATGGACATGACTTGCTTGAAGTCTAAAGACACACACTAATTTTCTACCATCCCCTACTAGCCACATCCCCTTCTCCAATCCACTGACCTCATTTATCTAGGTATCTGTTTTAATGCCTACCTGAGGTACCATTGGGCCTGATCCAGACCTACGCCGATGCGCTGTGCTTACTAAAGCACAGCATATCGGCGTTTACTTACCCTGACACTCCCCCTGTGCGGGCGTATAGCCCCTTCCTTGGACGCTGGGGGACGTCCCCTCCAGCATCCCTACGGCGCTGCTACGGACACCCGATCCACAATTGGGCGTTGCCGGGCAGTTGTTGCCCGGCGTCGCTACGGCAACGCCCAATTGTGCATGCGCAGATCGGCTTTTTAGCCGAAGAAAGCGGGCGTAGGTCTGGATCAGGCCCTATGTGTGCTTTATGCAGCTGCCTCCCCCCGCCCACCTACACTAACCTGAACGTAGGGGCGCTGGGGGACATCCCCGCCAGCGTCCCTACGGCGCGGCTACGGACGCCCGATCCACGATCGGGCGTTGCCGTAGCGACGCCATGCAACATCTGCCCGGCGCATGCGTAGATCGGCTGAAAAGCCAATCTTACGCTTACGCCTGCCGTCCTAGCGACGGCGGGCATAGGTCTGGATCAGGCCCAGTGTCCTTCACTTAAGACATCTTTTTGCTTTGATGCCCCAGGACTGAAGCCCAGTGTGTCTGACCCTGTACAATAACATTAATCATGATTTTTTTTTTTTAAGTAACACAGTAGAAATTAAAAGACTTATACCCTAAGTATAAAAATAAATAAACTTAGAAGTCATTTAAATAGCAAGTAACAAGATAAATAGTATTTATATATAAAGAAGTTGGGCTTAGCTCTTGGACATAGGTGGCAAGGCTACAAGGTGCTTTCTATGGGCCATATCCAGAAATGCGTTTTTTTTTCAAAGTACGCAATTATACGCATGCACGTAGCAAGCCAACGCCCACCAACACCCATGGCACTCCCCTCTCACGGCCGTGCAATCGCACACTTACGCTGGCATAGACCACCTCTAACGTTATGTTTGTACTTACGTGCGTATATGTATGCCGTGCGTGCGATTCTAGGTAACTGCGCCCTCAAAGACTAATTTAAATGCCCCTCTACCCTCTTTCACGTAACTTTTCAAGTACGTATTTCAACCCTGCCCCTCCATACGTATGTCCCCAAGTGCGATTCACATGTTCGTGCCTAAAGCACCTACGTGCGTATATTCTACGTAACTTACGTAAATAAAGTTATTACGCATGCGCTGTTAAACCGTACCTAAAAATACGCACGCAAATCCGAATACGACTCTATATATCTTCTAAACATCAGTCTTACTTTAAACCTTTCCAGCCCCCCATGAATCTATGTTATGCTGTAACTACCAAGTTCTGTTTAACTTGCTGACATTTTGAAACACGGTCACAGAATTTATCTAATAGCTGTCAAAACACAGCATTATGTCAACAGAGGAAAGGTCAGATTCATATAGAAAGCAACAACTTGAAGATAAGAGACCATATGTCATATGTGTAGCATCGAGGCAAGATGTATGATGGACAGATGTCTCCTATATACTCGGGGCTAAAATTCCCCGGGATGTGCGTTAAGCGCACAAATTATGAAGACATGAACCAGACATACCAGAGACATGTGGCAGGCAAGGACGACATCCACAAGGAGAACTGTTGTGAGCAAAACAAGGGACAAAGTTGTTTTATGGAGATGACATACTATGGAGATATCTTATATGAATATTTAAATATATTGGTAGTGGATTTTGTTGAGCGAACAGGCATCCAATATCCATGTGGGAAGCTATTCCAAGCAATGCTTATTTAAATTGCTTTTGTGTACTTAATCAGAGGGATAATAGTAAGGTCATTTATATAGAGGAGCCTCATCCATCTGCTCAAAGCATTCTTCCACAGAACACTATCACTGCCTACTGACTATGGGCTAGATCCAGACTTAAGTAAGTGCTTGAAATTAGTTACTCCTGGGCTAAACCATGTTGATTGCAGGGGAGTCAAGTTAATTGTATTCTTTGCATATAGGGATATATCTTTGAATTGCTTACTGCACACAGATACTGACCAGCTTTACTATTATACTGTTTTTAGACTTGGGATAGGAAACATCACCTCTCAACTCCAATACTGTTTGCAACAGATGAACTATGACTCCCCTGCAATCAACATGGTTTAACCCATTAGTAACTAATTTCAAGCACTTACTTAAGTCTGGATCCAGCCCAATGTGTCCAGCTAATAGTTTATACACTCTGCAGTACATCACATAGAATGGTAAACTCAGTGTCTCACTTCTAGTTAGCCACAGGCTTGGAGATCTAATACAGTATATAATAGTAGAGATAGGTGCTATCCTCTTTACATTTAATTAAATTAAGACACTCTGTCTGGCACACACATGTCAGGGAAGAGTGGGAGATGTAATTACTGTATGTACCTGGAACTACTTTGTTGCCAGAATGATTCATAATATTTGGAGAAATTATATTGTTTACAATACAGATTTATATAACTTGGCTCTAAAAAAACACTAATCACATAGATGAGTTTATATATGTTGTTTCATATGATTCCTTCTCTGACCGCAATGAAATAACACATATTACAGAGAGCTGTAACTGCTAAATTAGTGCCCAATAATACAAAGAATTCTAGATACATATCGGAAACCATGTTAAGCTAGTTAATGGTTGCTTAAGGCCAGTTGACGCTATTTTCTGCCAGACTCAATATCCACTCACAAATGAACAAAAACCAAAGTCACAATTTACCCCTATTGTATAAAGTAAATGAGTCTTAACTGCACACAGGCATAACTGCACACAGGCATAGCTGCACACAGGCATAGCCGCACACAGGCATAGCCGCACACAGGCATAACCGCACACAGGCATAGCTGCACACAGCCATAACCGCACACAGGCATAACCGCACACAGGCATAACCGCACACAGGCATAACCGCACACAGGCATAACTCCTTTGTACTTTCTGAGCATAATCTTCTAATCAACATTATTTTAAGTAGAAAGGTATATTAATGCTAGCATTTATTATGTAATCCATCTAAAATTTTACAGATTAAATTCAGAAGATATTATGTTTTGTACATAGTACATTTAAGCTGAAAGAAACCCGTATTGTTATTTTCAAGCCTAATCCTCACTATGGGCACACTTGTTTATTAAAGCACAGTATGTTATGATTTCGCTATGTATATTTCAGAGGATACTGACTACAACATGTCTAATACAGTATGTTCACTTACAGCAATGACAAGTGCTGCCCCCCTGTGTCTAACCATTATGTCTTCTGCAGAGCACCTGGCATTATTATCTAATACACCCATGCTGTGCCCACACTTCATGTTTACATGCACAAATCTGGAAAATGTGTTTTTCATTTTTCATTTTTTTTAAATGATATTTACTTAGCACATTACTGATTATCTGATTGCGCTTTTTAGTGTAGAGTGATCTCGAGGCTTTAGTTTATTAGATGTAATTCTGTTTTATAGGATTTTTATTCAAAGTAGCAAACTGCTACAGTGATATCATAATAGGATGCGTTTTATCCATTAACACAGAGAATGCTCTCGTTGAATGCCACAGTTCATAAAGCAGGTTGTTGCGTTTAGCTGAACTACAAGTTCTAGGAAGACTTTTCCTTCAATAGAGTGTAGATCAATAAGATTTACAGTTCTAAAACAACTTCACAACCAGATTATGCTTAAACTTAATATCAAAATGATGGGGCACTGAAATGAGAGGTCAATGATACATGAGCTTCCTGAACAGGTATTTGGGTACCAAGGGTTGAAGACAGAGATAGCTCAATACTTGAGTTCATAAAAGAATACCTCTATGATGGATAGGTTTCAAAACAGTACCTTGAATCTGGGAGTCCAATAACAATGGTTCATTGCAACTTACAGTATGTTCCCACCTAAGTAAATTGAGCAATATTGTCCCATACAATCTTTTAATGCCCAGAACTCAGTATGGGCAGAATAGTTATTTCTTTGTTAAAAGCATATCCTCATCTAAATATACACAGAGCACACTAGAAAAAAATTCATTTGCAACTCTTTTCTTTTGGATAAAGTGTGATTTGATCATATTTTTTTCACTGCTACAACCAAACCAATTCGATTTATAGCTCATTTTTAACTTCAGCATTCACTGCCTTGGAATAATTAACCCTTTCTTAAGTATTTAAAATGGATCATTCTCTAAGGGCAAGATAAAGCAGATTTCTTACACTTTTAAAAATATCCAATCATTTAATGCTTAAGTGTTAGACATGTATTCGTTTTCCAACTGAGACCACGTAACTGATTGCAGCCACTAGCATGGATGGAGCATTATTCAGCGTATCCTTGCGTGTTACAGTGTTGTTGGAGAATTTGCTTAGTTTTAGTTGACAGATAACGTGACTGGGAAAGTGTCGCCTGTGCATAGCAATGACTAATAGCACCAATGCATATGGGCTATACTAAGTTAAGCTGAATAGGGTGACTACGCTGTATGGTATGGATCCGAACCTTCTGAGTAGCAATGCAGGGAATGGTTGGATAGACGCACATAAGTGCCGCTATAAGCCTGCGGTAGCCTTGTGCACACACGCACACGCGTTTTTCCAATACTTTCTTATGAATGCCCAGGTATACTGCTGCTTTGTCTAAACTAACTGTTGCATTAAAAACATCGCCATAAGAGAGCACTTGCAAGTTACCTTGTCTGCTGCTTTGATGTCTGTTTACATATGTTTTATTGTTATTTTATGTTATTTTTTGTTTCTTTTTTTTTAACATTATGGGTCTGTGAATTATGGTAACATTATGGATATCTCTATGTGGATCTGTGCACAATTTCTTCTGCATTGGGGCATCAGTCAGAGACTTGTACCCTCACAACCGGCTGATGCAAATTCTTTACAAGTCATTATTATTATTATTATTATTATTATTACCTCTATGTACCCACAATGGTCAGATCACAAATCACTCTAAACACCAAGAAGAATTCGGAGGTGTAATGTATATACCAAACAAACTATTACGATGATGTATTTCTAGTTGATTGCCCATATCAGTAGAATTGGGAAAACTCATTCATATCCATTAAACGCACAGTACACGCAGTATTCGTTATGGACACATGGAATGACATGCGATCGCTTTCAGCTGAGTTTCAATCGGACGTTATAATAGTTTGTATCAGACCTATGAAGAATATTAGATTAGTCTATATGAAGGCAATAGTATATTATTTATTTTTAACACCTCCATATCTCTCACTTTATCACCGATCCTAATTGAATATATTCAGTGTGCAAAGCCTATCACATATGATTCGCACACAATGAACTGTACAACTCATTAGCCCAGGGTTCATATGTGAATTGTTTAATATCAGTTATCACACACAACTGGGTCTCGCTGCTGTGACTCCTCAGTGGCCGGAGTGGAAATTAAATCTAGCCTTAGGTATATAAAGGAAGCGTTGTAACCCTTCACACGCCGGCTGCACATGAAAGGCATGTATAAAAGGCTCTTGGTCAGACAAATGGCAAGTCTGCAGTGCAGCTACCAGCCACACACTGTGCACAACCACACACCAATGCTAGTCACAATCTTAAAGCATAATACAAGTTAGAGACAAATATGGATAATACACATTATGATACTTGCCCATGTGGTGTGTTATTGCAAATAAACTTATATTAAAGGACATGATTAGAGATCTACTGCACATATTAACGTGAGAAGGGTAGTGCTACCCAAGGGTATACCATTAACTATGGCATTATGATAACACACTCACATGGCAGGACAAGTAACACACATGCATCTCATGTATATTTGTATAGGAGACACTCCAGCTAGCCACAGACACCTGATGATATACAGTAGCTGTACCTCTCTGAGCAGCTCCCACTGAGTACAATCCTACAGCTGAAAGGAGGATCAGGTAGACCAGGAAATGTCCAGGCTCGGTCTCCATCCTCAGTACAGGTCACAATCAGCCATCTCCTGTCTTCTTTGTCACCAGTCTCTTGTATGCTGCAGCCCTAACACGATTTCTTAGGATGCTGCAGCCCCATTCTCATCTTAGACTTCATTCACGGAGTAAAGCATCACAGCTTGTGCATGGTGCTGGATGAAAGCATGTCAGGAGCTAGGAGCACCTTGACAGCAGTTCTAGAATCAGGAGGAGAAGAAGAATATTCCTTGGATAGTCTGTGCTCAGCTTGTGTCTTCCTGGATCGCTTGAATCGTGCCCTCTCCTCTCAGCAGCAGTTTATCCCTTTTATATCCGTAAGATGTTTTCTGAGTACTGTAGCAACATCGCTGGTATGGGGAAGCCTTCAGCAGGTTGGTGATCAATTGTTTACCCAATATCCATTGGCTACAAATACACACAATGACATTTAAATCCCTGCTTAGGGGAAAAACTGCTGTCCCTTGAGAATCTAGGGACACTACTTACTGTCCCTGTCCCCAGCTGGCCATTGGATGCTCCAGGAATCTGTGCAGTATATGCTATGACATTTAATTGCACTAAGTTGTCTGCAGTTCCAGTTGTGCCTTTTCCCCCCTCTTGTTCTCTTTAAATACCCCCCACCCCCCTCCTCATCTGCCGCCTTTGGGAACGCTTATTAGTTGTTTGTTAAGCTTAGCGTCCTGCCTGCTTCCTCTTTGCTGGTGCTGCTTGATGAGCCTCCCTTGGAACCAGGCTGCAATCTTTTTCCTTGGGGTATTCCCTTCACAACTTTGTCTGGAGCTGATGCCCCTGCGTGCTGCTCTGCATCCCCTATGGCTGGAGATCGCCCTGGCTGCAGCTTATCCTCCTCCTAGCACCTCTCTCCTCTATCATTCCCTTAGCAGCATTGCCAGGCTTCAGCCTTCTCAGTCACAGACCACAAGAAGCTGCTACATTGTTAATGAGCTATGCAGCCAATGGGTGCAGGGAAGGATACAGCGGGTGTGGCCACAGCCCATGCAATGCAATGAGTGCCTTTGCTGTCTGACTTGTGTCAGCGTCTAGAGAGCGATGGCTGAAGCTTGTTGCCGTTCTGATACAGGGTGCTATTGCTGGGGACACTCTGGGAGCATGCTGTCCACCACCCGGCATGCGATCAGGCTGACTACCAAGGAGCTGTCCAGTGCTGAAATCTGGGTCTGTAGCCGGAGGATCAGGAACGCTGTGTGCGCTGTCCAGTGCTGAAATGACATACCAGTTTCTGTGTAATGCTGCTGTGTACCATTTGCAAAGGAACAGTCTAATACCATATAATGCAGTGTATTATATTTAACCCCTTATCATAAACAAACGAAATTGGGTTGGGGGGTTGCAGATGCCTCTCCTCTAGCATGGGTTCCCTCTCTTGCCCATACAATGAAATGAACATTAAAATAATACAATTCATAAACATTCTTCTGATATGCTGTGGATACCCCCTCTCCCTCTAAGAAAATACCCTGTATTGTGCAATTACTGTAAACAGTCTGTGTAACTAGTAACATCTTTAGTTTAAAAAAATATGGAAAATATATTCAAATAGATTTATTCTGAATATCTATTGCACTATGCTTGATTTTACATCGTGTGGCTATACAGTATATACACTTCAGGTAACATGCATACTTTAATATACGATCATATGATATTGAAATAAAGTTTATACGTATATAATCTGTTTTTATTTGGGTTAAATCAAACACTTGTAAACAATTCACCATGCATAGGGGATAAATAAGCTTTATTTACCTTTTAAACGCCAATTTCTGTTTTTGACACAAATTATTGCAGCCATAAAAAAATACCCCTTTCTATTCCCCTTTCTATACCAGAGTGATGACTTCTGTCAGACAGGCTGACACTAACAAAGGCCAATGGAAGCAGCCTAAACCTCAACACACAGGCGGTTGCTTTGAAAGTGCGAGAATGACTTTTTCTGTCACTATGCTGTATTTGGAGGCTGTGATGCATTTTTTATTTTATCAGTAGGGGGCACATGCTGTATGGTAATAAATTTAGCTACATTGCATGATGTATGTGTTAGAGATTGTAAATGCAGTACAGAAGTGCCTGGCTCTTATTTATATCTAGAGAGGCTTGTTTACTTACTGAGGATCTGTGACCACACTCCAGCAATGAGATAGTTACTTGTGATTACACGATCATTATGGTTTGCATAGCTTTTACCACAATGTTTGAAGAGGTATAGGAGTAAATCACTGAGCTGGAATACTGGCTCTCTGACAATCGGCAATACAGATTAGTAGATATATATACTCATAATAACATCCTTATTTAATAAGGAACTCTTCACTTTCTGCTGAACTCAGCCCTGTCTGAAGATTATATTATCGTAGCCAAAACCCTAATGATTGGTCAGTAAATCATATGTCAGAAGTTATATGGAAAATACATAGACGGAATAAGCTATTGAAATATAATTTAGATGATTTCCGGTGCAGACTGGCAACATTAATGCACTATTGACAATTAAAATGGAATGATTATATATTTGCAGCATGTATATAGATGTATACCGTTTTCTTCCCTGATGAAAATCACTTGTTTGTGATTGAAACATTTTACCTCAGTATAATGTTCATCTTAATCTGAGTCTTCAGACAGCGTTCTAGTTTCTGGAACTACAATGCCACACAAGGGCCAGAGCAGCAGAGCAATTATAGAGCAACTATAACTCTTAATACTCCACTCCTGCAAGGTTGAAGGAATATTTAGGGAGTGGTTCGCTGTGTAGATAATCTGTCTTGCAGTGAGGTGCTGATTGCCGTCAGTTTCAGGCAGTCTTCATTCAGAAAGGATGGCTCCCCCCACTGCACCATTTTCAGACCCTAACCATCCCTTTCCAACAGCCTAACCCTAACCCTATCCCACTGCTCTTTGCAACCAAACCCTAACCATTGTCATCCCACAGTATAACCTTAACCTTATCCCACTGCTATCTGCAACCTAACCCTAACCATTGTCATCCCACAGTATAACCCTAACCTTAACCCTCTGCTCTCTGCAACCTAACCCTAACCATTGTCATCCCACAGTATAACCCTAACCTTCCCTTCTGCGGAGCCTAACCCCAACCCATCCTGTTCTGCAACCTAACCCTAACCAGAACAGGTTCCTTCTCAAAAATGGGCCATTCAGAAATTAAGATTTTTATTTTTAAAACTTAAGCTTTTGACTGCATCATTCTCAAAAACCGGCCCTTCTTATCAGCAACTGAGTGTGGGTCACCACTGAGAACAGCCCTTTTTCAAAAACAAGTTCAGAACTGGCTGGGAAATCGATTGCTGTTTTCTTTGCAGAGGGAAAGCAATCGATCATCTGCAGAGTGAACATGCTGCGCCAAAAGGTGAGTATAATTCCATTCCCAATCCTTACCCCAACCCTTACCCTAATCCTTACCCTAACCCTCCCCTTCCATTACCCTAAAACTAATCCTCCCTTCCAAGCTTGACCCTAAACCTCCCTTCCCTGCAGCCTGACTCTAACCCTCCCTACCTTGCAGCCTAAACCTAAGACTCCCCTTTAATGACCCTCCCCCACAGTCTGACACTAACTCTCCCTTCCCCAAAGCCTTACCATAAAAGTTCCCAGAGAGGTTACTCAACTCTCCGGTGAGGTCTACAGTGGGCGGCAAGTGCAGTGGGCGGCAAGGCTTTGCCCTCCAGTCAAAGTTCCGTATGAGTCCATTTTCCAAGAGTGGGCACTAAAGGGGGGTGGGGAAAGCATGCTACTTGTAGTGTGGGAGGGGTATTGTGCGGATCAGCGGTTGTACAGGCCGCTGATTCGCACAATTTACTTAAGGCAGGCTTCTCCCTTTCTCTGTCGGACGGACATACTCTCGCAAGTACGGAAAGCGTGTGGAAGTCTGGATCTGATCCATTATGAGGATTCATAGAATAGTTACTTTAAACTCTTGATTGAACTATCAGACTAGTAGTTAATGGGCCAGATTGCTAAATTATTTAAATAATTATATTTTTTTAATAACTATGGATGATGTATTAGACTTCTAGTAATATGAATGTTTA
>WWET01000749.1:52528-66506 GCA_011038615.1 Limnodynastes dumerilii | reverse complement strand
GAGGGTTCCCATGGGGGTCCATAGTAGCGAAGGAGGGGTGCCACAGTGGCGGTTGGGGGGCATGACAGATCACAGGGCCAAATCACTTCTTAAAATGCCCCTGAAGAAAGGGCTACATAAAACCAGGGTTGACGAGTTTTAACAGCTTCCCTCTGGGAGATCCTGGAGGGAAGCCATAGATGCATGCAGGGGGAGGGGCTTAAAGATGCAATTCATGCAAATTGCGCCATTAAGCCCCCCCCCTTTGACTAATACTTACCCGTTTTTAGCTTTATTAAGGATCGGGCGGTGCTTGATGGCGCAAATTGCTTATAGTAGTTACTTATAGGAGTTACTTATTACAGTTTATTTACATTTTTTTTAAAATAGAGATATTGGACCTGATTCACAATTAAGAGTGAGTTAGGTGCAGACAGATCCACACCTAACACCCAAAATATTGCAAAATACTCTTGAGGAAACCTATATACCTTGAATTATTCATACACCTAGTGATAAGATAGATCAAATGCTGAAAGTGATATATTAGTTAATGAAAAAATAGTAGTGCATATACTCCTAAATCCAACTCTAGAATATTTACAATAAATACAGTGATTCCAATAGAATGGAGACAGTGATATATTGAGTGATGAAAATGAACAAATTCAATTATATTATCTAGTAAATAAAGTGAAATAAATAATAACCAAAAACATGGATTCAATAAATGTTCAAAAAGTGTGAAAAAATAAAAAAAAAAAGCCAATAAATATATTAAATAATCTCAAAGGTAAAAATCAATAGATATTCGGTTTCAGTGGAAAATATACATTAATAAAAGGGAGCAATAAATAAACGTCCAATAAGTCTCCTGCATCCAAATCTAGAATAGATACAATAAATACAGTGATACCAATAGAATAAATACAGGGATATAACGGCGTCATATATTTCCTCCAGAGTATTTTGCAATATTTTGCTTTATATTAGTACTTTCTATTTTTTATTCTTAGATTGTCTGTATTGTCTATATACATTGGGCTCCATTTACGATGCTTGTTTTCATATGATAAAGCCCGTTTTCATGTAAGCCCCATTATGATTACGATTAGCGCGGTACGGCCGCAGACCTAATTGTAAAAGTTAAAGCAGGAATCTGGAGATGTAAGTGTCCAGATTTCCTACCGCCAGTGGGGAGTGCAGGGGGTGTGCACTCCCAGGCAGGGGAGAGTGCCATAGGACTACCTTAAGTAATCGTGCGTATTTTCCTTCTTAAGAAGAACACTATGCATGGAGAATGGCTCTCCCCAGCTCCCTCCCGCTCTCCATGGTTAATCTAAATCCTTCCCCTCTACCACTTTTAACTAAAACCAGCCTGAGGTGGCATTAGCACGCCTCCTTCTACCTAAACTACTCTGTGTAGTTGGGTGACTGCACGGAGTCAATCTATGTACCTAAGTAGTACATAGATTGCATAAAGACCTACTAAGCATGTGTTGTAGGTCATTACGGAAAATACCATGCTTAAGAAGCAGCTGCTTCTTAAGTGTGAATACTGTCCATTAATTTTTAAGGGGTTTCGGGTTTTTTTGCTATTTTTTTGTATGTTTAAATGATTTATTATAATTAAATAGCACATAAATGATAGTCATTTAGATACATTAGATACATTTAGAAAAATAAGATACACCGAACCATGCAAAATTCTATAAGCGGCTGCATGACACCTCTCATCCTATTTACGGTTTCAAAAACATGCTCATTTTCAGTATGATCTTTCCAGAATTGCTCCTGATTAGGGCTTTAATTCACATAAGGCTCACCTACTTAAAGCTATGGTTTTATGCTAATAAATAAAAGATTTTCAACATTGTCAAGGTAGCCTTTTGTTTCGCTTATTTTTGTTTATTTTCAATATAGGAATAATGTTAAATTATTTTGTGATTTTTAGTTGTTAGACTTATTTATACCAGTATGCCAAATGTCTGCTGTTTGCTAATTTAATGCTATATTTAAATTTATTTTTTTTATTAAAAAAATAATAATAAAATTGTTACAAAAAATCATGCCCAGCGAATCCTTTTTGCAGGATTATATTTTTCCCCTTTTTTGGGGTTTATGGCACAGTTAGAGTTGTTTTCTATTTTCTCTTCTTCCAAGAATTCATTGATAGTCCAAAAAAACAAAGGCATGCTAGTTATTACATTTATTCAAGTAAAACATCAATGTCTGCATTGCTAAACGTATGGCTGAATCTCTACTAAAAATAAGTCCTCAAACTCACGCACGATTCAAGGGCCCTATCCTAGGTACTTTCCTTTTTATACGCACAGCATACTTACATGCACGAGTGTGTGGGTGTGGTTACCTACTGCTATTCTTGCATCGCACGTGCGTATATTTGCGATGCGTATTTTTAGCAAAGCACACAATTTCTATCCTAAGTGTGAATCAGGACCAATATGGACAAAATGGAACATCCCCTCAACCCCTACCATCTCGATCACGATCGATTACACCATGATCACCTCCTCCACCTAAACCCATCCCTGGAATCCACCCTCTGAGTCACCACTCACATCCGTGCCATCTCACAATCCTACCATTTTGATCATAGCCGTATTAGACCCTTCCGCTCTCCACTAAAAACTTTTATACATTTTCTCATTATCTCTCCTCTTGACAACTGAAACCTCCTTCTTGTTGGTCTCTCTCTGGCCAGTCTTGTTCCCCTCCAATCTATACTTGGCGGCTAGATCTATCTCCCACGGCTCCACCTTTACCTCTCCCTCTGTCAATCTCTATATTAGCTTCCTATACATTTCAGAGTTATCCTCAAACTCCTTACCATCACCACTGCACTCTACCTCTCCTTCCTTATCTCCAACCATACTCTCTTACAGCCTCTTTGCTCTACCAACAGCCACTACCTCACCTTCTGTCTTATAACCACCTCTCATTCCCACATCCAAAACTTCTCCTGTGCTACCCCTCTGCACTGGAATGACCCACCACAGCCTATTAGACTGTCCACCTCCCTCCAAGCACTTCCTCAAAACCCACTTTTTCAGACTATACTATACTTCATCCTTGCCTTCCTCTCCTCTCCCCATGTCTTGCTAACTCCATCCTGCCTACCTTCCCACTTCATCTTTGTGTCTTGTTTTAGTCCACCCCCTTCCATTTAGCATTTTAGCTCTATTTGCCCAACCGCTTCCTCGCATTTTACTGTGTGTTGGACTACCCTGTCACCACCATTGTAACCTGTATGTTGTATTTATTTTATTGTTTTCTGTATGTAATTTATGTATTCTTGGGACTAGATTTACTAAGCTGCAGAAAAGGAAAAATGGAGATGTTGCCCATAGCAACCAGTCAGATTCTAGTTGACATTACGTAGTATCTTATAGGAAAGAGCTAGAATCTGATTGGTTGCTATAGGCAACATCTCCACTTTTCCTTTTCTGCAGTAAATCTAGCCCTTGATTTACCTGTGTAACACTGCAGATACTATGTGGCCTTATAAATAATCATCATTATTATTATTGTTATTAATAATGAACCGGATCCAGACTCCCCTACACTTTCCGTATGTGCGGGGGTCTGGCAGTACAAACGAGAGAGGGAATTGAACTCCTCTTGTCACCCCCCTCTCTCGTGCAGGCTTTCTGGCAGTTACACTGCCATAAGCCTACATTAAGTGAAATGTGCGGCTCAGCGGTCCATACGGCTTTGCCCGCATAAGTCTGGACCCGGTCTAATAATAATAATAATAATAATATACTACCTGTTAAGAGAAAGAGCTAATAACCCGCCATTATCTCTTTAAGGGACGCTTGAAGGCGTTTGAGCCACGGCGCCGATGAGTCATAGAGCAATTGTATCATAGAATGCTATTTTTCTTTTAGATAACTAACAATTGTCTGTTTTATTCCTTTCCTTCTTGGACTCACACCTGGCCACCAGCCAATCTTGGGAAAATCAGCGATGAACATGGCAAACTGTTCCACTAGAACATTACCATAATGAAAAAGCAGTATCAGGGCAAGTGGAGACCAAGTATGCTGGCCGACTACTGTTAACACTTCCAGAGACTCAGTAAGTCACAGGAGAAAATCCTATGCTCCAACATTTGAAGTGTGTTAAACGTTTACCGTGCCTGTGTTGTCAATAAACATAATGTTGTAAAGTTGAAATCTTACAAAGTCTTTATAAAACACTTGCTTGAATTCAGCACATAAAACACTGTGCAATCAATGCATTCATATGTATGTTTTGTTGACCAGCATTATTAATTCATGTTATGGCTAATCCAGCTACTATTGTCCCATTACTGTTTCCAAAATATTATAACTTAGAAGTGTTTATCTTGTGTATGCATATAAAAGTTTAGTATATTTGCAATAACAATGTCATATGTAGTCATATGTAATGCATGTTATATACATAGGGCCAGACCCAGACACCCACTTCCATTACGTGCGTGCGAGGGTCCATAAGTACGATTGCGTAACGGGGAGTGCACGCACCCTGCACTCATCGCTCTTGGTAGTAAATCTGGACACTTACGATTCCTACATTAAGTATTAGGACTAGGTACGTAGTTGTAACAGGTCTTCCCCCACCCCACTGCCCTTATTTAAATGGCTGTCCCCACCTAAATGGCGGGGCTAGAGCCATCGTAAGGGAAGGGTCTGCCCCTTTCCCATAAGTACTGGCATGCGCAGATGTTCCCTGACAGTGAATTTACGCATATCCCTTGCATAAATTCACTGTCGTACGCAGGTCTGGATCTACCCCATAATCTGTTAGCTGATTGTTATTTTTTTTTACATCCTACTGATATTTTATACACTGTAATCTGAATAATGCATGGTGTAACAGTAGAGAAAGTGGAAAAAAATAGGTGTAAGCACAGCTCTGTATCAGATCCAGCGTGTATTAAAACATGTTTGATCCTTAATCAGACAGATTTCTAAATGGTTAGATGTGTAGGGCTTTCATTGATTACACTCAGTGCTTTGTTTGTCATAGAACGCACTGGAACAGAGTTCCGGCACCTTTTTTCAACGGATTTTCCAAATTTTGAAAGTTTTAAAAGTTTCATCAGCAAACTCATTAACAGTGCATGTGGGCAGCTTATGTGTGGAGTCTGATGCATGCGTACTTAATCCGCACTGGTTGTGAGTCTAGTGGTACAAGATAGCTGACAGCATATGTTTGATAGGGATTGTAGTCCACACATATGCACTTAACCAGTTTTTAGTAGTAACAGGTTATGCAGTTTTGGTACACAAATGGGTTAATGTATTCAGCAGCATAGATGGTGGTTCTGCAACAATAAGAGTACAGCAGGGATATGAATAAGCAGCAGCTTGTCAGATCTGCAGGTTTAGGCTGCATGCAAAGGGTTACTGTGTGAGGAGTCTGTGAGCTGCAGTCCTGTGACTACCTCCACCTGGCAGAGGGAACAGGTCCCACCTGGGCAGTGTAACAGACAAACAGGAAGATGATGTCATCTGACACCTCCTACTGCACAAGCCTTCACTAGAGCAGACACTAGAGCAGGAGAGCAGTCATTAGTATAGAGAAGGAGACAGGTTACAGAGTGCTCTCCTCTCCAACAACCAACTCTGCTTATAGTCCCATAGGGGACACTCTGGATAGGGAAACAAGGCTGCTGCTGAACTGACCCACCCACTTTCTGATTTTAATATAGAGGAACCCTCCATTCCACTAGCTCAGAGTGCTCGGAAGGGAACACAGGTAGATCTTTTGCATAGGCTTTTTTGTGCGCATCCCTGTTGTACACATGCACAGTGCTAACAACCGCTGCACTTACACCTAAGTAAAAGGTATAAACGCAGCTCTGTATTAGCCCTAATATCTGTACTCTAATTCACCTTGCCTGAATTGTCCCCTTTATTTCCAATTAGAGATACATTTTTATAAAAAAATGATTCATTTTTAAGCTTTGGACTCATATTACTTGCACTCAATTTTAAATCACATTTCTAGAATCTGGATTTGTACCTCATTTACTCCAGTCATCATCGGATCCTGATAGATGACACAAAGTCCCTGCTGTAGTTATGAAAATGTGACAGGGGAATGCGGTAATGAAAAATCACGATTATGTTAAAACTATCAAGCAAATGTCTGTCCATAAATGTTCATGCTGTCTTGTAAAACATGAATATAGATAAGTGCTCTCCAAATATGTTTAACTTGTAACTGATAGGTTTGCTATAAAGGGATTCTCCATCTTTAGAGGAATTATCTAGCAGGCATTGTATATGCCATATAATATAAGATTAAAGCCACCATACTGTTTACATGATCCTACGAGATGCCCAATTCATGATACACACTTGTCCAATCTGACAGCAAACCTCCAATCTGCATCTATTGAAGTGATCTCCTGAGAAGATCCTGTCACCATGCACACTTTTCCAATTTGCTCCAGGCCGTCCATTACTCACACACAAAGGTGACTGCATGGCGTCAGAATTGGATAAGGCAATCAAGGAAGCATACCAACTTGTAAATTGTTTGGGTGATTGGGTGATGTCTCCTGATATTTAAACAGGTTTAAAAATCATTTGACCTGACCAGGTGACCAGGACTGGATGTTATGAGCGTTTGTGTGAGCATACACACTTGTCAGGCCAACAGGACGGTCAGAGGTCTGATAAGACGTAAATTAGGTAAGTGTGCACCTAAGTTAAGTTTCTGTGTTGGACAAGATATGTAACAGCGTAGACACACCAGAAGCCATATTTACTAAACTGCGGGTTTGGAAAAGTGGAGATATTGCCCATAGCAACCAATCAGATTTTAGCTGACATTCTTAAGTATGTAAAACGAAAGTGAGAGCTAGAATCTGATTGGTTGCTACAGGCAACATCTCCACATTTCCAAACCCATAGCTTAGTAAATCTGGCCCCAGGTGGGGTAAACAAAATGAATGAAGATCTAGGTAGACTTTAGTGTAGACTACAGTTTAAAGGCACAAAAATGTAAAATCGTACACTTGGATTAAAAAAACCAAAGGCTGAATGGAGTATTAATAGCAGTAAAATGGGAGCTACTGAGGAGGACAGGGCTCTAGTAGTAACTTTTTAATGTGACTTAAAACTAGATAAGCAGTATAACAAAGTAATGAAAAGTGTAAATAGAGAATTCCCAAACAGGAGTGTTTGGTGATCAGCGCTCAAAGTATCATTGTGCAATGCAATCCCTTATTGAGTTGATATTTGAGTCTCCCAAAAGTTATTCTCAGACTGAAAAAAAGTAGTAAGGTAGGACATAGATTGATACTTGAATAAAATCCAGCAGATCCTCTTATTAGGTCTGTATATGCAAATATCACAAATGGTGCAAAATGTCCCATTAAGGAGTCAACAGATGTTGGAATTCTTATGCATAAATTGGAAAAATGGAGCTTATGAAGATATATATTGCACCACAGTATAGAACACAACAGCCATGTGTGTTGGAGTAAACAGTCAATAGATATCAATGGAATAATCTCTCAGAGATGGGATGGAAGGTCAACGATAGAAAAGCATGGAGCAATCGTGAGCACGAATATAATGGACAAGAGTTCCACCAGGTTAATACAAGGTGGTTTTACACTTGCTTCACCCGAAGGTTAAATGCTTGGTGAGGTATAATGTGCTTGAATACCTGTAACTCTGGTCGGTGGTTGAATCTGTCCATAGGTGCCGCGTATTGTGGTCGAGTTCAAATTGCTCTGTGCACTGTGTTGTTAAGACTCTATAATCAGCTGGTCCTGCCGTCTGTAATTCCGGTGGCACGTAGTCGCACTTGTGAAAGTTTATTGCGATGATAATTTGATTCAAATAGTATAAACTGTGAAGTTGTTGAAAAAGTCCCATATAAGAGGTCAGAAGAGGGAGATAAGACATAAAAAATAGCAAGTGGTTTCACCTGTAAGCTCTTACGCGTTTCTCCTTTGAGGTTTCATCAGAGAGCATGGATGTTCGGGCTGAAGGTGACTGGTTCTTATACGTTACATCAGCAGGTGATTGTCTTCGTAATTAATTGTTCAACTTCCCGTAATGAGTGTGGAGATATTTGAAGACAAGGTTTTTTTTTTTACTTCTTAACGGGACATTTTGCACCATTTGTGATATTTGCATATACAGACCTAATGGGCCGTATTCAGAGATCCGGTTTTAACGAAAGTTCCGTATGTATTTTTAGGATCGGATCGATTTTGCATCAACTGCGCATGCGTAGTAATAGTGATACGCCATCTACGTTGAAGTTAAGTTCGGAAATGGCTAAGGGACGGACTTGTGAATCGGGCGGAGAATAATGCAACCCTAAGTGCTGCGGAAATATACGGACCTAAGGATTTGCATAGAAATGGGCGGGGGGAGGCATTGAGATGAGGGAAAGTGGGCACACTTACAGAGTTAGGGCCGGTAATATACGCAACTAATACACATAAGGCTGCAAGTGGGTGCGGCCAGATAGGGCAAGTCAATGCAGGTGGAAGTTTGGGTCCGGCCGCAGGTTGCGAGGGGAGTGACTGTTTTATCTGGTGGGAGTAACCTGCTCCGACCTGCCACTTAGTTGCGTATATTTACGGCCTGATCGCCGACGGATCTCTGAATGCGGCCCAATATGAGGATCTGCTGGATTTTATTCAAGTATCAATCTATGTCCTACCTTACTACTTTTTTCAGTCTGAGAATAACTTTTGGGAGACTCAAATTTCAACTCAATAAAGGATTGCATTGCACAATATGATTGCCTTGTGGCATAACTTGGTACTTTTTCTTCTCCTATAGAATAATTCTAAGTAAGCAAATGTTTACCTATTTATGCTGATCTATATTTTTGACTTTTTTATTTAATTCATGCTTAATAAATATCTCTATATTTTTTTACTCTGAGCGCCAACATTTTCCTCTTTTTTCTTCCTCAAGTAATGAAAAGGGCAAGTCAGATGCTTGGTTGCATAGAAGGAGGAGTTAGCTTCAGGACGAGAGAAGTAGAAAAGCCACTTTGATTGGTCATTGGTACGGCCTCACATAGAATACTGTGTTCCATTTTGGAAGCCATATTTGCAGAAGGACATAAATCCATTTAAAATGTGCAAAGAGGGGAAACTAGAATGTGGAATCACAAAACATATCAAATAAAGGTTTCAACGTGTACAGTTTGAAGCAGACATAAAGAAAATGTGAAAAACATGACTTCATTAAAAGAGTATTGGATAAGAGGTATCAGAGGTAGGAGATGCTGATATGGTTGATCAATTTAAATATACTTTGGATAAGCATAAGCATACCCTCCAACTGTACCTTTTTTAATAGTCTGTACTGGCTAAAAGGGCTCTTGTACCGGATTCTGACCCAGCAGTTCCTTCTCCCCTATACTCACCTTGCAGTCCTGCAGCATCTGATCACTATAGCAGAGCTGCTGGGACAGACTCCTACAGCTCTGCTAAAGTGACAAGACCCTCACCTGTGAGTTCTTAGCTCATATCATAAAGTGTAAAATCAGATTTTACACCTTATTATACATGCAAATGAGAGCAGATTTAAGCCACGCCTCCTTCACAGACATGCCCACCATGTGTACCTATTTTCCATAAAATAATGTTGGAGGGTATGCATAAGGATATCCTAAATGTAAAAAATTTAAAACAGAGGATTAGAGTGAGGCCAAGTGCTTGTTATCTATGTAGAAAATTATTTCATAGTAAATGCAAAGCTTCCTTTGAAGTTGTCCTATTATTAAGCCGCAGTGCTGGGCTTTATCACAGAACAGTGCCGTAACCAGTATAGACAGCACTGTTGTCTCTTGCTTAGTATTAAGCATAAATTGCATTATGGTCCATGGCGGTTGGTGATTAATACATGTTTAAGCATGTCCTTCCTGTGAAGGCTCCTTGCTGACATTAGCAAAGCAGCACCGACCAGATCTCCTTTCTGTGCCAGCCCATCTAGTGTTAAATGAGTTAGGAATGAGATCCAACAAAAATAAATACAAGCATTCCATGCTGTTGCCTCTCATAAATTAATGTTTATTCATGACACCGTATCAAAGCATTTTTAATGTATACTTGCTATGTCCTGCCAGCTCCTTGTTCTGACCCCTTGTTCCCACTCGTTATGCACACCCCCAGGTCTTCCGTTTCCAGTGATTTGTTTATTTTCACTCTTCTTAAATACATTTTAAATGTCTGTTTTTTTTTCAGCTTTCCATCTGCCCAGCACACATGGATGCGAGGGCCGTGGGTGTTCAGATGGTTACACTGAAAATGGAAACAAGAGAAAGAAAAGAAACCAATGAGAAGAATAATACATATGTAAAAAAGGAGTGCAAATGATAATAATAACTTTGTGTTTGGAACGGCAAACCAATTTGCAGATAAAAATCATACATCACCAAAGTTATCATTACTTAATTACCATGCCTAACCTATGATTACCAGCTTGCAGTTTGTCACTGTGATAATCTATGCATTTCTGCGCTCTTCACAGTACAATAGCTTCTTAAAGTTTGGTGCGTCACAAACATCCTCATTAGACTGATTCAAAGCTCCAACACGCATTGCGTTACCGTGAAGTATAATGCACTGACTTAAGCAATACATGTCGTGATTTTTTGTATTGGTATTATTCTTCAACAATGCTTTTTGTTTCGTTTTTTTTTTTTTACTCCCAAGACAACTTAAGATATACATAGTGTACTTCTTTAATAACATCACAAAGGATGTACAAACATACTTTAATCCATTAAAAAAATAATAATGAAAAAGAATCAAGTTGTGCTAAAGTTCACAGAGCCGGTCTACAGTTTATTTTAAAACTAAATTTCTTACTGTTGCTTTTTGAATGTACATGGATTGTTGTGATTATTTTTCCAAGTGCCTATGTTTGGCTAAAGCTGGCCATACACAAGGATGATTATCGATCCCAACAGGAGGTGGCCGTTAAATGTGACTATTTTCCCCTAGCGAAAGAACCCGATAACAGCGCAATACTCTTCTCCTGCTGGGATCAATGATCCTTGCAGGAGACCCATGCAGCTTGCCTATTGGCTTGCTGCAGTCTGGCTCGGGCTCCTGTCAGTCTCAACAGGAGACCCATGCAGCTAGCCTATTGGCTGACTACAAGAAAAAAGTGAATGAAAAAGAA
Organism: Limnodynastes dumerilii; assembly: GCA_011038615.1. NCBI lineage: Eukaryota > Metazoa > Chordata > Amphibia > Anura > Limnodynastidae > Limnodynastes > Limnodynastes dumerilii. Next base: position 55,344 of record WWET01000749.1, on the reverse strand, counting down.
TAAAAAGAAAAGCTTGAGAGGTTCTGCATCCTGACCATACACAAAAGTAATAATTAGGAAAACGCTCGCTAATTGTATGTTCTGCTCGATAACTACAGACCTTCCAACATGACCCATACCATTAGGTACAAAGGGCCAGATCCAGAGCTACGACCGCTAGCGTATTTGCGCTAGCCGGAGTAGTAAAAACGCTGTTTTGCATGTTCTGTGCATGCACGCGGCAGATGTTACGACCCGAAACTCTGAACATACTTACGAGCCTACGATCAACAGCGTGCCTATGGACAAAGGGGCGTGAGAGACATACGACATCCATGTTTATGCTTCGGAGGTGGGGTGAGGCATTTAAATCGTACAGTATGGGTGTGCTTAGGCGCGTAAGTACGTTTAGCCATTACGGCCGACAGCAGTTATGCTTGGAAAAGTTAAGGTAGGGTTTGGAAAGCGTAAAACGTACGACCAAGGAGAGTACATATTAATTATGAAAGCTTAAATACGCTATGCGTTGAAAGGTAATGGGAACATGGGTCTGGATCCAGCCCAAAATGCTTTGCTCCTAAGCTGCCACTCGCCTGGTTTTAATCAATTAACTCATGTTTGAAAATAATTTTTCTATTTAACAGTGCTAGCAACCATAGTGACTGAAAATTGGAAGTCAAGGAGCAGAGCATTTTTTACCTAATAGAAAAGGTCATGTTGGAGGGTCTGTAATAACTTGAGTGTATGGCCAGCTTAAGTCATGCTTGCCATCTTTTGCAATTTAATTTCAGGGAGATAGCACCATTGTAATCCTTCACACACAGACCAGCCAGATGACATGCAAAAACAGCACGGAGACTAACTACTGATCAGTTTTTCACCAGAGTCCCTGATGGTCGAGATGGGCTTTACTGCATGCCAGAAGCAAGACGTGGCCCTCTGGACAGTGCTAGGGTCTAAAAGCAATAGAAAGAGAACCAGATGTAGCAGTAGACATATTTAGGATTTCAGGAGACAGCAGAAGGAACAGGAATCCAGGAGACTGCAAAATAAATAAGTCCAAGCACAGAAAAGTCTTCAAATTAGCAGCAAAGTACACAAGTATTGAAGGCTATTGTTACCTGTTGCTCTGACATAGGAAGGATTGAGAAGAGGGATTAAATAGGGAGAGAAATGACATGGTAGTCAGAGCCAGGAAGTGATGCGGGAAACACCTGACCAGCAGAACCAGGAAGTGTTTGGAAAGTAGGAAGACAGTCCTGTGATCAAACCAAAAGGTAAAGAATGTATGAAAAGGAAATGTAATAATCATACACTGCTAGGAAAACCATTTATCAAAAATAGTCAGAACTGAAGTATTTTATGATTGTTATATGATCACCGAAAAATATTTTTAATATTTATTATAAAGAGTGTGAATAGGAGATCTGCTGACTTTATAGAAAAGATAAAAGTGGGAAACACTGCAGCTGATTAACAAGAGAAGATACCAAAGTGTATTTTTCATTTCTGTCTCCATTACTAAAGTCATGTTGTTTACTGCCAATCCTGGATTACATTTGGCCTCCATGTAAATGTCCATCTTCATAGTCCTCAATGCAGAGAAATGTTACACAATTTTATAATTCTATCATCATACACAGGGGGATTGAGCCAATGACTTCCGAAACTGGATCAGTAACAGAGAGATTGCCAAAACTTGAGGTAGTCAGGGAGGTCACCCACTATTGGGGAAATTCAGGTAGAAGTACCACTATGATGCCGTGCAGACCAACTCTTGCCACTGTTATCTACTCCGCCGCTCCTCTTGTGAAGCAGTGCAACCAATAATAATTGTAGACGGTGGTGGTTACACCTCTATGTTACATGTTCATTGCCATGGAGTTACCATTTATCATCCATCTCCATTAAACTCCACATTTAATCCTTCTACAACCCATGAGGATTCTACCACTGAAAAATCTCTTAGATCCTCTAGACCCTTTCTGACACTGAAAGCAACAATGACTCTCATTTGCATTTGCTCACTAATAATCTTTTGAGTGGATTATTGTGCACTCTAGCTCTCAGACCACTGTTCTCCATAATTCCCATGCTACTCAATGCCATGGCACTTTTCTTTATCTATAAAGACCTCACCCTCTCTCCTACATAAACTTTATTATGTGCAAAATGACCTGTGACTTTAGTCTGGGTATTCTCTCATTTCTTTTCAAATATTTCTAGAAAACAAATGGTTTCAACCAAACACTGAAGGATATGTCCTATGGAGCTACATGGAATGTTTTTTAAAATGTGTTTTCTTACATCTCTAACCACTTCTCTCTCTGCATGTCTTGTCATTCTGCCAAAGAGCATTGCTTCTAATCCAAGCTTGAAAAGGCTTCTCAAAACCTATTACTGTATTAAAGAATAAAAACTCTGCACCTATCCAACTTCCAAATCCACTCACTCATTTCCCTGTGTCCCAGTTTTTCCTTATCTTTCTGGATTACAAGCACTCTCATTGTCCTCTTTCTTTGCCTGCCTTGATCACTGTTTCCTCCTCCCATTGCACTTAATCAGTTAACCTGCTTGCTCTACCTTATGTGGTAATAAATCCACTTTCTCTCACATTGCAACCATACCACACAAATGGAGTCTACACCAAAATGCTGATCTCAAATAGCTGTTTCTGTTTCTATGATGGTGATTGATAATGCTTCTGCCTCCCAGTAGTTGAACACACCTTAACTACCCAACAGCTACAATTGTCAAAGGACTACTCTATCTATCATAGGCGTCAGAACTGGGTTGGCGAGGGGACTCTTGTAAGCAGGGGGGGGATGCGGCACCAG
>WWET01000749.1:4030-25456 GCA_011038615.1 Limnodynastes dumerilii | reverse complement strand
ATTCTGATAATATGGTCGTACTATCTGACTGCCAGGACATGTAAGACGTCCAGTAAGGTTCTCTGTGAAAGCAGGACGTTTATAATGTAGATTAATAAATAATAAAAATTCTACATTAAGGAATTGCTGAGTCACTGTTATTCAGAATGATGTAATAAGACACCGCAGGGGAGAGAGATTATGCCATTTCACTTCTGTGAGCCCGCACTGAGTAAAAATACAGCCGCTCATAGAATCTTAAAGTTCTATGCACAGCTGTATTCTTACTCAGAGCCAGCTCACAGAAGTAGCGGTATGCCATGCCGCCATATACCGGCCCACTTCGAGCACTGGGTGGAAGTATTAGCCAATCAAAACTTTTAGGCTGACTGGATGTGTCACTGAGAAAATGCAGGAACTGGCATGTAATGCAACAGTGAAGACCCCAAAGTTTTCCTTTGTGGTGTCCCTGTGCATTGGAAAGCCAGTGTCATACTATGCATGAATTCTCCTATGACTCTCTCTGCTCTGTGTGCAAAATGCGTCATCAAGGCCCCCATCCCTATGAAACCCTGAAAGGGGTAATTGATAGTCAAGGGGAGGGTGAAGAGAGGGGATAAGACTGAAAACTAGAGCATCCTCATTAGGCACCAATGAATTTTCCAACAGGCCCAATGATGCTTTTTTGTCTCTATTTTAGTTAGTAATCATGATTATTAAATTGTACCAGATGTGAAGTATAAGTGCACTGTTATATACATATAAACCATTATTGCATTATTATTATTATTATTATTATTATGTTAACTAAGCAAAAGCACAATGGGGCCTTTATTTTCATCAACCCCCTTTGTGAAACGGACACTTTATTATGAATCACACACGTTTGCTTTGTTTTGAATAGAGATCTGTGTGCGTAACCTCTTTACTGTTATTTATCTGTGTGAGTAACTGCAATAATGAGAACATAATCCTGAGGAAATAAATGACTTTCATTCAGAATTGCACATAAGTATCAGGATTTAGGGTCCAGGAATGGTAATAGCTGATTACTCCAAGGGTAATTGTAAGTGAACTTTGATAAGACTGCAGGCTGCATCCTTAAGCCTGTTATTGTGCCTTTTAACTCAGGGATAAACACATTAATCCAGGGCTGGCTACACAAAGCTTTGTTTAAAACATTATGTTGTTATGGAGAAACAAACTCTTGTGCTGATAAGAGAACATTTCCAGCAATGCAAAGTGTGTGTGTGTGTGTGTGTGTGTGTGTGTGTGTGTGTGTGTGTGTGTATGTATGTGTGTGTATGTATGTGTGTGCATACACACATAAAGCATATGCTTTATTTAGCACCATTAGGGATTTACTTTAATTAAAGATGTACGATATGTTTCAAATAATTTCAGCTTATTTCATGTTCAATATTCTTCTTCTTATTATTATTTATTTAAAAGGCGCAACAAGCTGTCTGCAGCGCCATACAAAACACAGTACAAACATGCAGGCAGGAATAGACACCATAGTACAGTATGAACACAATTTGAATATAAAAATAACAAATATCATAAAACATAAGAGTAAAATAAAATAAATCAATAGAGGTGCAGTGAGAGGTGAAGATGACGAGGGAGAGGGGGATTCAGGATGATGACTCAGGGTCGTCTGCCATAGGAAAGCATGGGAGCCTAGGAATGCATGGGAGCCATAGGAATCAATAGCTCCCATAGGAACGATTGGCCCCCTAGGAACAAATGGGGCGGGAGTTTTCGGGACCCTAGCGCCCCACGGAAGGTGACCCTGACGCCCCCGCCGCATTTTGCGTCCGCCGATTGGATGTCCAAGGATTTTTTTAAATACGGGGACAAAGGGATTGGGCATATCTTTATTATTTATATTGTTGAGGGGCACATGTGGGCATTTTTATTCATTTTATTATGTGGGCACATTATTTAATATTTTTTATGACGGGGGTAGTTCTACTTTTGCACCCACTTTCTGTGCGCGCTACCGATCTGGGCATGCGCAGTGCACATTTTGTCTGAAAAATTGAAGGAAGCGCAGCTCTGAATCCGGCAGCGTTATTCATTGGAATAGATTTGGTCCTACAGAGCCCTGTATATCCAAGACAGTTAAGCTGATCGTTGTCATTCTTCACTGCGCCGCAGAGGAAGGAGCAAGATGGAAAAGGTAAAGGTAAGTTTAGAATAGGAGTTTAATAAAAAAGTTGAAAGGCTGAGCACAAATAAGGGGGCACAAAAGGAGGCTGAACATATATAAGGGGGCACAAAAGGAGGCTGAGCACAAATAAGGGGGCACAAAGGAGGCTGGACACCTATAAGGGGCACAAAGGGAGGCTGAACACATAAGGGGGCAAAAAAGGAGGGTGGAAACATATAAGGGGTACAAAAGGAGGCTAGACACACAACAATTGGCAGAAGTGGATGGCTGGGCACATACAAGGAGTTGGAAGTAACAGGCTGAATGCATACTTTTTGGGGGGCAGAAGAATTTTTCTGCCAGGTCTAGAAACGCCACAGGTAAACGGTGCTGGTTAATGTTAATTCTTTTGCATGCAGAGAACCCAAATTCTGCATAGCTTTCTGTGTAATCTTTAAAGTAGAATTTAGCTAAAAAAAAACCTCACCACTCAATTTTCTGCTTTCACAATTTAAATTTGCCTCCCCTTGTAGTTACACAAGGTGTATGCTCAGGTCTACACCTGCTCCTAAAAGAAACGTCTGGATCAGCCCCTTTCAGAGTAAGGGCAAAATAGATGAAAGTGTAGACCTGAGCAAAACCATGTTGCAATGTGAGGGGTGCAAATGACTTTTAATTCTATAGCATGCAGGTAAAATCTGTAAATTAGAGTTATGCTTTGAAAATTCACCTCTCAACTCTATTTCTGTTTTCATAGTATAAATTTGCCTTCTCTTGCACTTCAACATGATTCTGATCAGGTCTACACTTGCACCTGATTTACCCTTGCTCTCAAACTCTGGGTCAGGCTCTTGGGACCGGATTCACACTTAAGAATATACTAGCCATAGGGCTACCGTATCTATCCGTGCAATGTCCGCACAGACAATGCCTCTCCCCGCCATCCCTGGCTAATCTAAATCCCTCACCCCTCCTACTTCTTCCTAAGCACACCCCGAGGCAGCATTAAGCCGCCTCTTTCTACTTAAAGTACTCAAACGCACAGACGCAATCTACTTACCAAAGTGGTACATAGACGCATGTGTAGCAGGTCATTTCAGCGAAATAGCACAAGCTTCTTAGGTGTGAATCAGGCCTCTCGTGCATATCTTGGTGTTTTTTTGCGATTTGCGCACAGAAACCTGTTATGCAAGAGTACAAATGGGGTAGCTTAAGATTGAAAGCTGATAAAAAAGAAAATCAATACATGGAGTGTTACAGACAGCATTTTATGATTTACTAAAAATATAATAATATAAACATTTACGTACAAGGGATTTAAACTCTGTGTCAGAAAGCACAAGAAATCATGTTTAATGTGTTAGGGATAAGCTTCCTAGTCGTTATATACATTGAAGACACACATGCAGTGCAAGTCTCAGCTGATATATTCATTTTAATTAAAAGCAAATTCTAGTCTTACATACCTGATAAAGCAAAGACATCTAAATTCCAATTCATTTTAGGCTTATCAATAAGGATTTTTTTCCTGATGCAATCAGTAATTTTCAGAGTGATGTTAATCTGGCTCAGCAGAGCGGCACATAGTTACATTATTAAAGAAAGGGATTCTTGCTCTGGAAATGAATCAATTTCCCTGGATAATGGTCATGTCACTTTGTCTCTTTCATTCTTAAGTGGATAGGAACTGAATAAGAGTCAAGGAGCATGTACAGGATTCAGCTGACAATAGCTAGAGATACAGTAAATCTATGCCCCTCACTATTATTAAACAGTCTTTTGCCTTATATTACTCCCAACTCTGAATGAAGATATGCAAGCCCACTTGTTTATATTACTTACAATTGTTATTGAAATATGAATTCTAAGACATAGGTCTGGATTCACAGTTACGTATTTTTCGTCTTACTTACATTGGGCCTGATCCAGACCTATGCTGATGCGCTGTGCTTACTAAAGCACAGCGTCCGACACTCCACTTTCCCAGACACTCCCCCGCGTTCACTTTCCCCGACACTCCCCCTGTTCAGGCATATGGCCCCTTCCTTACGCCGGCTGAAGGCTACCCGCACAGGAGCAAATGGCCGCCTAGCCCGCCCTCCCACCCTCATTAAATTAACTCCCCCCGCCCACCTACACTAACCTGAATGTAGGGACGCTGGGGGACGTACCCCTCCAGAGTCCCTACGGCGCTGCTACGGACCACGATCGGGCATTGCTGTAGCAACGGCGGGCAACATCTGCCCGGCGCATGCGCAGATCGGCTTTTTAGCTGGATCAGGCCCATTGTTTTAAGAATTGAGCTACTGCACATGCATAGTAGATTTACACTATCTACGTACCAGTTCTGTACGCAGATTGTGTAAGTTTGGTCTTTAGACTGCACTTACACAATTTCCGTACAGAAATGGTACGTAGATAGCATAAATAAGCTACTACGCATGTACAGTAGCTCAATTCTTAAACCAACGTAAGACGAAAACTACATAACTGTGGATCCGGACCATTATCTTTTTCATTTGGAGAAAGTCTTACACACTAGGGCCTAGATTTACAAAGGGGTGCTTTTAATCACCCAAACAAATTGTGAAACACTACCATCGTTAGGTGATGATTTTTTTTAACCAGCATTTACTAACGGATGATGTTCCCAGTTGATTTTTAAACTACAGCAATGTTTGGTGATTTTTTCAGGGTTTATTCGCTGCGATTAAGCTTCTAGTCACAGCGAATTAACAATAAAAAAACCTCGCCACACATCATGCCCCTTAGTAAATAACATTTTTTAAATGTTTAAATGTTTTAAAAATAATAATATTGGGCCTGATTCAGAATTACGTTTGAAATGCGCGCGCAATTTAAGAACATACAGAACATAAGAACAGAGATTAGGAACGCAAATGTCCACAGAAAATAATAGGAACACCCACTATTAAATTGCGTCCATGTACATTTTAAGCGCGGACATTTTCAAGTTAAGTACAGAATATGAAAACCTAAATGGAAATCCGCAACTGAAAAGCTACCTTAAGATCCACATAGATGCGTTCCTAAGTTCAGCTCGCAAGTTAATAACCACGCCTTGAAATATAATTAGAATTCCGTGTTCCTCCCAGTCTTCTTAAGTTAGGAGGACGGACATAATTTCAGAATGGAATTTTAAGTACGCAATTTGCGTTAGCAAGATCCGTACGCAAATGGTTACTGCACATGCGCAGTTGAAAATCACGTAACTTACTATGCTTAAGTTACGTGCGTACTGAATTCTGAATCAGGTCCATTATCCCTGCCGCATCCATATTGTTCCCCGTACATTTACACACATAGGAGCTGATTCAGACCTACGGCCGCCGCCGTAGTTACGGCGGCCCTATGCGTAAGAACAGCATCAGATATTGCCCAGCGTAATCGATTTTTCAGGGAGCCCTGGATCGGGCATCCGTAACTACAGCATAGTTACGGACGAAGGTTACGGAAGGTAGGCATGGAGGAGGGAGGGAAAGTAAGAAGGGAGGGCTGGGTTAATGCCTTACTATCCTGTGGCCGGCGTAATTACCCACTGTTACAGTGGCTGAAGTTAAGGTTCCCTTTAGCTGGCCACAGGGGGAGTGTCAGGGGATTGCACCAGAGCTATGCTGGCCGTATTTACGGATAGCGGCCCAGCGTAGCTTTGGATCAGGCCCATATAGTAAAGGTCCCTCGTTGCTGCAATCATAAATATGATAAATATGATAAATATGATAAAATAAAATATTACACGGGAACCACAGGGGAACATTTTTTATTAACATTAGAGGCATGGGGAACATTTACGTATTTTTTTCTTAAGCTATGGTGCACATTTCCAAATTGTTTATACCTACGAACCACATTACATCTTTCATTAATGCTACAGGGGAACCTTTACTATAGCATAGATACTATGGCCACATTAACTCTTTGTTGTAAGCAACAGGGGACATTTAATATATGATCGTGGCAACGGGGGGACCATTTCTATATGATTGATAATACGTATGTCTGTGTTTAAGTTGCTTAAATACGTGCATACTTAGCAAACCATACACTTAATGCCCCATTTAAATGCCTCCCCTCACCCACTCTTCTGGCATGCCCCTTTCTTACTTATCTCACTAAGAATGGAGTTGAGGTCTGTGGGCAATGGATTCCTGTGTATAAAATCTGGATCTCATGCGTAACTTTGTGTTCTGAGCATGTGCAGTTTATCCGTTCCTAAAAATACACACTGAGATTCAGCTTATTCTTAAGTGTGAATCCGGGCCCATTTTCTTTTCTTGATGACCAATGTCAAACCAAGGCATGATTCGAAAGGTATATAGGCTTGATACAGGGTTGCCGACTCTCCCGGAATATCCGAGAGACTCCTGAAATTTGGTGGCCAGTTCTTACGGTATCATAGGGGATCAGGCAAATCTCCCACAAATTCCGGCCATCTGCCTGTCATTACAGCAATTCTTAGTGTTACTAGGGATGGGCGGGACTTCATGACGTGTTTTTGTCATCAAGTCCAACCCATCACCAGGATCACTGTGAAGGACAGTAGCCATTGACAAGGGGCAGGGCTTAATAACACTATTTGCATAAATCCCGTCCCCATATCAGCATCTATTTTTTCCTTCCAAGATCTCCTGGAGGGAAGAAATAGATAGTAGGTGACCCTGGCTCTATATGTGCATTGATGACCATACGGGATCTAGTAAGCAAAACTGACTGGTGAATGTTTCCAAGCTTAGACAATTTAAGCCTGGAGTCAAAAGACTGCCGTCTACCTTGAGTCAGAGGGCTGGATCCAGACTTAAGAAGGAGCATGAAAATAAGAGGGGGAAGTTACTCCTGGTCTAAACCATGTTGATTGCAGGGGAGTCATATTTTTTCTGTTGCAAACAGTATTAGAGATGAGAGATGATGTTTCCTATCCCAAGTCTAAATAACAGTGTGATAGTAAAGCTGGTCAGTATCTGTGTGCAGTAAGCAATTCAAAGATATATCCTGGCATGCAAAGAATACAATTAACATGACTTCCCCTGAAATCAACATAGTTTTGCCCAGGTGTAACTTTCCTCTTAGCTTCAAGCTCCTTCTTAAGTCTGGATCCAGCCCAAAGAGGCCATTAAAAGAAAGAACATTTTTCTATAGGCGTTTGGGGCATGCAAGTTACAAAAATAATACAGTGACATCCGAGCTTACCATCTAGGTCAGAATCATGATGTCTTCTTTCGGCCATGGCAGGTGTGTAATTAAGATTGTGCAGATGAGGTAGGAACATCAGAGTGATCTTGTGTTGTTCCTTGTCGAGGTGGGAACATATGAAGGAGAACTCCCTCTGAACTCTGGATTAATCTTGGAATGCCTAAGGCCTCGTGAGCCCCAGGGGCCCAGGATCTTACACTGTTAAGCACCCTTGAAGCCTTAAGGACATGCAGGATCCCTTGGGGGGCCCCAAACCGGCATCTTGCTTAGGGCCCCATGAGCTTTAAATCCATCTCTGCGTGGATGTGTTCTGTGCATGCGCAGTGCTTAATAAGGCAGAGAAACGTCACACCAGCTGACCTCTGGATCAGCCCCACTGTCCCTAACAGAGTGTCACACGCCAACTCCACCAAATGGGTTATGTTTTTGTTCATTTAGACTCTCCACGTTCAGTGTCCCTGCCTCTCACGCTGTCTCTGTCTTTCTCCTTTCACTGTTGTATAACAATTAGCTGTCAGTTGGATGAGATCCTCCTGTTTAGTCTCTTTATTGGTGCCAATCCTTCCGGGTGATTTAATTTTGCCGGCTGATTAGTGCATGAGCCCTTTGGAGAGGTAACTATGTCATATATAAGGTTTGTGCCTGGTCATATTTCTTGCACTTAGGTATTACAGTAATTGTAAACATAAGCATTGCTGCACTCTGATGTGGTACGATAACAGCTGTGAGGGTGTTTCTAATTATTCACTTTTTGATTGCTTAAGTCCAGTCAGCGCTCTTAATTAGTAACGCGAAGCTGGTATTCTAAGAAAAATTCATTCAATTCTTTAACACTTTATGGTTTCTAAAATTGCAAGCATAACTATTGTTATCTCATGTTTAATGGAGGAATAATATTTTTTTATCTCTGAGAAGGTGGTGTGGGTAGATTACAATGGATTATGCATTTTTCCTTTTTTTCTATGTCGTACATTTTTATATAACTGTTCTTGCAATATATGCTTTTAATAATTCCTCTGACATGCACTATACAAGAAAGAACAGCTAGAAACTGGTTGTAGTATGTGTATGAGAAGAGCAGGACTGTGTGTTTGCAACAGATGAAATATGACTCCCCTGCAATCAACATGGTTTAGCCCAGGTGTGACTTTAAGTTCTTATTTTAAGAAGATTCTTAAGTGTGAATCAGGTCCATTGTCTGCAGCATGCAGAGAAATAGGAACAGCATGGTGGCAAAGTGGTCAACACTGTAGCCATGGGTTCGGTTACTACCATGTCAGAAAGAATTCATGTTAGACACCACCTTTCTGCATCTACAGCTCAGCCTCACTGTGTAAGCAAATTAACTACAAATCCCAGCATGCCCTCTCACCATGAAGACAGCTTGTCAACAAAAAGGTATAACAGGTGGTGATGAACCCCATCTATTTCTGTCCCATTACACAACTACATTCACTGTCTTTTATCACTTCCCTTCACTGTCACCCACAGCCTTTGCGAACTTTCATTACCTAGCTGCAAATATTCAATTAAAATTTGATAATGACAGCATGTTGACATGGTTAAACACACACACAAGCTGGAGAAATGGCTTTGAAGTGTACACAGCTGAGCCCAGAAATCTCAGTCAGCCTTGTCAGACTCAGAATATCTTTACATATCAACAATGTTACGGCAGCCGTGGGGAATACTATCATTTTTCACAATAAAAGCTGAGGGAAGAAAGAGAAAGGGAGCTAAAATCTTCATGTCTGAATAAATGAATATGAGACATAGAAAAATGGATTGTGTGAGTGACAATAGTAGTTCAGCAGTGTCCAAACACTGCATTAAAATCTCTGGACTTGTGAAAGTGGACATTTTCTAAGCACACTGATAAGATAGGACTGAATCCAGACTAATATCACTGCTGCGCACATCTTTACTAGACCCAGACTTCTATGTGGACAAGGGGAGACCACTCCTCACCGCAAGGAGACCTGGGACTGGACCTAAACGTCTATGTGGACAAGGGAAGACCATTACCCTCCGCAAGAGACCTGGCACTGGACCCAGACTTCTATGTGGATAAGGGGAGACCATTCCCCTCCACAAGGAGACCTGGGACTGGACCTAGATTTCTATGTGGAAAGGGGAGACCATTTCCTTCCACAAGGAGACCTGGGGCTGGACCTAGACTTCTATGTAGACAAGGAAAGACCACTCCCCTCCACAAGGAGACCTGGGACTGGACCTACATTTTTTTAACTTAGGCAATGAAAATACCTAATTTTGTGCTAGGATTTAGTTTCTGATGGGACAGGGTGAGATACAGTGCTTGCTAAGTGGGGAGGGGATGTATGTAAGTAGTACAGTGAGGGCGTGGTAAGCACCTTCATACTATCCAGACTTCCGATGTGCACTTATATCAGAATTCTTTGAGTGTGAGGGGGTGGGAGCTATGTGTGCAGCTGGACCCCCACCTTAATTCCTGCACTGCGTCCTTGCGTACCGAGAGCACTTAGCATGACCTCACTATACTATTTTCACACCTCTTACTTACTGAATGCCCCACCGCTAGAAACGATGACAATGCAAAAGTCTGGAAGCTTGGAATGAGGGCACGTGCAAGAGAGCAAACTTTTTCCAACCCTATTGACTGGATATTGCCCCCTTTTCAAAGTCTGTATCCAGTCCATAATTATTAGATGATTGCCTGGTAAATGTAGAGGGGGGGGGAAGGTATGCTTATGCTATAGTAAGGGCAAATTTTACGTTGGGACGATGTGGAAATTTTAAGGTAAGCTCAGCTCTTTCTAAAGATTAGAATGTGCTGGGTGCTAATACATACTAAAGAAAGAAAGCTAATTAAAACCAAATGAAATTTAAAATAATATTAAAAGGCGATTTTGAATAAAACACCCACATATATGTGAAGATAAAAAACCAAAGAGATTGTATACTAAGAACGTACAGAATCTCTTTGGGCCTGATCCAGACCTATGCTGGCTGGCGTTAAGACCCCACCCAGCAGCGTAAGATCGGCATAAAAGCCGCTCTGCGCATGTGTCGGGCACATGTTGCCCGCGTAGCTACGGCAACGCCCGATCGTGGATCGGGCGTCCGTAGCAGCGCCGTAGTAACGCTGGAGGTGGCTTCCCCCAGCATTATTACGTTCAGGTTAGTGTAGGTGGGGGGGAGGTAGTTTAATGAGGGAGGGAGGGGTTAGCGGCCATACGCTCCTGTGCGAGCGTATTTTTCCTTGTTTAGGCCGGCTGAAGTTAGGGTAGCCTTCAGCCGGCGTAAGCGAGGGAAAATACGCTCGCACAGGGGGAGTGTCGGGGAGAGTGAACGCCGATACACAGTGCTTTACTAAGCACAGCGCATCGGCGTAGGTCTGGATCAGGCCCTTTGTGTATTTTTAAGAACGGTTGAATTGTGAATGCCCAGAACTCAAAAATATTTGCACACATGACATAGTACTGAGTCCAGCATGCGTGGCTAGTGGGGCAAATGCAAATGAGCAGCACATGGGCTACTAATGTACAGTATGGGCATTCCCCTAGAGTTAGGACTGATTCACAAGTAAGAGTACTTTGCGGAAACTAACACACGCACAGGAAAAGATAAGCATTGTCAATCCCCGCTAAGAAACTCTGCTTACTGAAATTGAGACATCCGAAAGTTTCTTTTCGGATGTCCCTATTTCGAATCATGCAGAGTTTCAATTTTTTTTTTTTTTTTTTTTTTAATGGGTGAGTATGACATTCGCCATACTTCTCCCATTCACCTTCGGAAATGGTGATATCCTTCCGCCGCACCTCCACCACTGATATCGCCAGGTGAGTAAACTATCTCTGTGTAGGGGAGGGAGGGTTTGGGTAAGGCTGTAGGGGAGGAAGGGTTAGGGTCAGGCTGTGGGAGATGGAGGGTTAGGGTCAGGCTGCAAGTAAGGGAGGGTTAGGGTCAGGCTGCCAGGAAAGGAGGGTTAGGGTCAGGCTGTGAGAGATGCTGGGTAAGGGTCAGGCTGCCAGGTAAGGAGGGTTAGGGTAGTGAGAGGGGGAGGGTTAGGGTTAGAATTTGGGAAAGGAGTGGGGACTATTTTTACTTACTATTTCGGAGCACAGAGCTTTCGGTGCCTCATCGAGGCATATGCAATCGAAATCCCAGCTATTTCGCAACTGGCTGGGAGGAAACGACAGACCGGAGCCCCACACCCAAGTTAAGGTAGCCCTCTACCATCCTTAAGTTGATTGACGTATTGTTCTTTAGTCTGTGTGTCTTTCCTTTATGCTTTTAATATGTGAAGAAGTTTTCCATTACAAAAAAACATTTTTGTTTACAATATATTATTTATTTATTTAAAAAAACAAAATTGTAAATAAAAGTTTTTATAAACAAACAACTTTTACATTTAAAAATAACATAAATAGTTCAATTAAATTATAATTATTTAAAGAAACATTTTAAAAATAAATGAAATAATTCCAAAAAAAGACTATTCAAACTTATTTGCAAACATTATACAAGTAGATCATTGCTCCACTTACAATGTGACAAGTTTAAATTTGTAAACTAAACAATTGAAACATTAATTTCATAGTAACATAATAGATTATACATTAATACAAAGATGTTTTGTGTTAACGGACCTGATTCAGAGTTGCGACTGGTCGCAACACGGAATCTGAAAAAACGTTCAATTCAGAGGTGCGTGTTTCTTCAGAAACACGCACCTCTGAATTGGCCGTATTTGACATGTGCCCCATAAAAAAAATTAAAATGTAAAAAAAACCTTGTCCCCTTCTTTAAAAAAGAAAGAAAAAAAAAGTGCCCACATTGTTTAAATGTGTAATAAAATGTGCCATGTGCTCGTTGTCAATAAATAAAAAATATGCCCAAAAAATTCCCATAGAAAATAAGAATAAACATACTTACCTGCTCTGATGGGGGTCCAGTGTTAATCCGGGGCTGGCCTTGGCAAAATAAAAAACCCCAATACAGAAGACCTGGCATGCCGGACATCCCGGCTCTAATGACAGGTCTACTGTCATTGGGGGGTATTTATACCCTTTGGCCACTGTAAGAATTATCGAGAGAACAAGAACTCTGACACTGAATTCTCGTTACTAGGGACGGGACTAGGGACGGGGCCCTTACATTCTTTAAAAATGTTTTATTATAGGGGGACACGTGTAGCGTTTTTTTTTTTATAGTTTTGGGGCAAGGCATTCTGCATATAGTAGTGCTACTAGAGCAAGCATGCCTTGTCGTTTATGGGCATGCATGCACTAGTAGTTGTACTAGCGGCAGCATGCCCGGGCGGCCCGTTGTCAATTTATTTATATAGTTCTGTCGCGGCGGCTGCGGGACGGGCGGGGTTAATTTTTTACTAAAAGTTTTTTTTAACTTTAATTATCTTAGTTTTTTTTTCCGCTCCGCTGAGCTGTCTCTACACTCGCACCATCTCTTGAGATGGTGCAAGTGTACGGCTAATTAAGCAGCCAGCGGACCGCGGTGGAAAATATATTTAAATGAGAAAAGCGACTCTTTTCTCATTTAAATATTCCACCACAGGCGCAGCCCGGTCGGATGTGCACACAGTCGGATGCTGTGCGCGCTCCCGATCTGGGCCATTTTCACTGCGCTTCCGTCTGAAAAATAGACGGAAACGCAGATATGAATCAGCCCTAACAAGTGTGTTTAGTTGCTGATAAATGAATACTGATTAACTTTAATAACCTTGGCTCTGATTCAGAGATTAAAAATAAGAACTTAAAGTTACACCTGGGCTAAACCATGTTGATTTCAGGTCAAATGATGATTTGAAATTAGAGCAGTAGAGCTGTACTGTAGCCATGCTGTATACACAGAATTACAAGGATCACCTTTGCTGATCCTTGTAATTCAATGACTACAGCATGGCTACACATTGCAGCCATGCAGCACTTTGGATTTTTTTCAGACACGCGATTTGCCGCGATTAGTTAAAGGGCTAATTGCTGTGATTTTTTAATGAAAAATAAAAAAAATCGCGGGTAAATCGCAGCGATGGGCCGCGATGCCCCGCGATTCCAAATCGCCCCAAAAAATCATGTTTAGTGAATGAGGCCCTTATAGCGAAGCACTTAGTGAACTGTTCATGTTTAGCAGTCCTGAGACTGGGGTGTGGTTAGCTGGATTCTTTATTTTTTTTTTTATCACTATTATGGATCTGGTCCATTCATTTTATGTACATTTGCAAATTCTTAAGTGTGAATTAGGTCCTAGAGAACCAGAGAACTTGATTTAAGGATAAAAACTTGCATATAAATAAAAATAAACAAAAAATCACAATTTACTTTAGTTCCTCAAAGTCTCACTGTTTTTTATCTGTTCGTAAGTCCAGGGGCCAGATTTACTAAACTGCAGGTTTGGAAAAGTGGAGATGTTGCCCATAGCAACCAATCAGATTTTTATAGTATGTAATGAGAAAGTAAGAGCTACAATCTAATTGTTGCTATGGGCAACTTCTCCACTTTTCCAAACCCGCAACTTAGTAAATTTGGCCCCATGTGTGTGAGAGGAATGAAGCTGAAGTCTGGATCAAATACAATGTATGAATAAATACATTGTTGATGATATCAATAGCTAAAGAATAAAAATAACCATTCTCCAAAAAGAATGAAAAAGGTCATTGTTTTACTTATTATTAGATACTAGTTAAGGGCCTGTCAAAATAACGGAAGAAAATAAGAGTAAGTTGCCCTTCATTATTCTGGTGGCTGGACGCTCCTCTCACACACACCACCTGTGGCCGCCATTCTCCTGTCACTGGCCAGCGTTCTCATTGGTCCATTCCCATGTCGCCCATTTATAAAGGTGAGGAGCAGCTTTAGCCTTTTATATAATAGATTTAGAACTGGCAATACAGCTCAAAGCTTCTATTGGCCAACCAGTATGGTATCAAGGCCTTCTCCGATATTAGGTGTCCCAGTGCCCCCTCCCTGGTGGTGGATTAATACCAAACTATATTCCAATAGAAGAAAATCCCATGGCTATCAGCAGCTTCTAATCATAGCTGATTGTTGTTACCAATAATAGTAATGGGTCTTCCACCATCTACTCCCAGCCTTCCCTAGTAACTTGCTAATAACTTACTCTAGCTCACATCCTAATGTAGGAGCTTAATTTCTTGAGATCAAGTGAGTTTTTAGCTAGTAGTAGTAGTATCATTAATGCTGATTGTAGTGCATAGAAATCTATTTATACTTCTATGTGGCTTAGTGCTTGTTGTATCCATCTGCAGATGAAATGGTCTGTTAGACAATGTTTGCCTGTTGTTCTAGTGATGTAAATAAACCAGGTATGTGAGAGCTGTATACCTTGATGTTAGAAGTAGTATTGCTTCTCTTAATGACAAGCTTTGCCTAGTCCTTTTCCATGTTAAACATACTTGCTTCATCTGTTTGTCATGTTGAATGGGTTCCGAATAGATTTATGGCATTACAGCACACCGCAATGACATGACCACAAGACAATTCAATTATGTTTTAAGTACTCATGTTCAATAAATCATAACTAATATTCCACATTAGATATGAACAGCCAAGGGACCAAGAATTGCCTCAAGCCTAATAGACAAGCCAACTAGTACAATAAATGTATGAGTAGACACAGAATAAATCTGATGCTAATAATGACATTCTGCCTAAAGGAGGTTGTGTGCTAACCCCAAAATGAGCAGTTTACATTTTTACTGTTGTTCCTAGTTTTACCTGCACATACATACTATGATAATTGAATAATAGAACTGTTGAATGGCCCCCTAAGAGGTCCTTTATCCAGCTACACAGTATACAGTGTCCTCAGGGACCGTTGCAATGCTCTGATCCGGGTGTGGTTTGCTGGTACGATGGTCTGTTATGTGACAGACAGACCTTGTGCAGCAGTTGAATGGTGACTGCTGGCAATTGCTGCTAGTCTCCAGTTTGCACAGCGGCAGTGCTGCTACCCCCAGAGTCGCAAAGTGTGATCCGCTGACAGGTAAGCACTTCCATCCTAGCCCTACCCTTAACCCTCCCCTAATCCTAATCTTCTAACCCTCCATTTCTTCTTAAATCCTGACCCTAATCTTCCATGTCCCAAAGCCTAATCCTAACCACCCATGCCCCGCAGTCTAACCATAACCCTCTATGCCCTGTAGTCTAACCCTTACCCTCCATGCCACGCAGCCTAACCCTAACCCTAATCTTCCACTTAAGCCCTCACTTTCTGAAGCCTTACCTTCCCTTCTCCAGGCCTAACCTTATCTTGGCTGTCACTTTTGGGAACCTGTCACATGGTTGCCTACTTTTGCAAATGAATATCAGGGAGATTGTGAGACCACTATCAAGGCGTGGCACCAAAGGGGTGTGTCCTGTACCGCCAAAGAGGTGTGTCCTGTGAATAGCTCCACCCATTGGTGTATCTAGCACTGCCAGGAAAATTATTTTACAAGAAAAATGGCAGTATCAGTATTTATTGATTATTAAATTGTCAGTGAATACTTTCAGTATTATCTTTATAGAAAAGATGAAAGTGACACTGCAGCTGAGTCTTTCATTACATCTTGGCCTCCATGAAATTGGCCATTTCTATAGATCTCAATGGATGAAATTAGAATCAGGGAGATTATCAAACACTTCAGGGAGTCTTCCTGATATTCAGGGAGAGTTGGCAACTATGCTGTATCATAATCTAAATATTGCCGGCCAGACAGGCAACCGCATCCCTTCTGGTCCCTGGTTGCATTTCACAAAGACTACCTGATCATCGGGGCTATTTCTCCACCTCTCTGACCCAATCCTAATAGGACAGGCCTGTGACAGAAAATCAGAACAATAACATATATGACATAACATTAAGTACAGAAGACCTGTGTACCAGCACATGCGCATCAGACATATGGACTGAAGGAGAGGGTGGAGATTCTCTATATTATATACATAGTGCAAGTCTCACTTTAACCTTGATGGCTGCATTGCATGTGTCATGTTGTCTTTCTTTTACAAGTTCATTAGTAGATGTATTAGTAAAATAAGTGTATGTGCATTCATTAGTATTAGTAGGCAACCCCCCCTCCCCCATTTTACATGGTAGTCCAATAGACAAACTTTTATGCCCCATCAGGGGTTTGGCCTGGTGTTTGCTTTGAGTGCCATTGTGGGAAAGGCTCCTCCAGCAGCCATGTGCAATGCCAGTTTAAGGGATACATCCAAGTGTCATGACTTCTTTTATGAGAGACTGGTCACACCCCTCTCATTCCACTTGGGCTACTTAACTCTGATTCATAGGGCCAGATTTACTAAGCTGCAGGTTTGGAAAAGTGGAGATGTTGCCTATAGCAACCAATCCAGATTCTATCTCTCACTTTTTTATTACATACTAGAGAATGTCAGCTAAAATCTGATTGGTTGCTATGGGCAACATCTCCACTTTTCCAAAGCCACAGCTTAGTAAATCTGGCTCATTAAGTCTGCTGTTGCTAGAGAGTAAGCTCATCCCTGTCTTTAGTGGTCCTAAATTGCATTATTGTTTATGATAATCCTGGTATTTACTTGTTCATGTCTGCTACTATGTAATTATTGGTTGTATCTGTTGCTGATTCCGCTTTTCTCCTGATTAATCTACATATCTATCATCTACATTCGGTCTTCTTCCTGAATTTCTTCTGCTGACACTGGCTTGTATACCATAAATGTGTTCACGCTATTAACAAATTATAGAGATTGCAACCTGGTAGATACATGCAGTTAAGTCTGTCTGGTAAATACTTGTATCTGCTTAGATTCTGCACTCTATAGTGTGGTAATGGCAATACCAGCTGGAGGTATCCGTTATTCTACAGCCTGTTACTTAAAGTGTGACACCCCACACAACTACATTCAAGAGTAGTAAGGTTTTGTGAGCAGAGGGAATCTGCACCATGATACTCATATGATAAAGATACTCTGCCCATAAAAGACTGTGCTCATGTTTTAGAGCTATAATGTTCTTTATTACACTTTCACTTCTGGGGCCAGATTTACTAAGCTGCGGGTTTGAAAAAGTGGAGATGTTTCCCATAGCAAGGAATCAGATTCTAGCTGACATTCTCTAGTATGCAGTAGTAAAAAGAGATCTAGGGCCTCATTTACTAAAGTTGGTTTTGGCTGGCGATTATGATTCGCCAGCCACCACCGCAATTTTTTTTTAAATCGCGGCTTTCACTAAGGGGTGCTTTTTTAGGCGATTTTTAATTGCCATCGATAAGCTTTGCTTTAGCAAGGGGTAGATTTGCCCTTTAAAAAATCGTTGTCGCTTTGTGTACAAATTTTAAAAAAGCCAAGCGCAGCATGGTTGAAAGGCTTACCCATGCTGCGCTGATAGAACTACAAGGCTCAGCATTGCTGAGCCTTGTAGTAATATCAGCATCAGCATGGTAAGCCTTCCAAACATGCTATGCTGTCTCCGGTGCCTGGTCGATTTTGTCAAAGCCCAAAGTCCTGGGACTTTGGCTTTAGTGAATACCACAAGGTAAAATCACTGCTAAAGTCCCCGGGACTTTGGGGGATTTTGACAAAATCGACTTTAGTAAATGAAGCCCCTACAATCTGATTGGTTGATATGGGCAACATCTCCACTTTTCCAAACCCGCAGCTTATTAAATCTGGCCCCTAGAATCATAGAATTTTATGGCACTTGGCTCATCTAGTCTACCCTTTCCACCCACCCCCCTCAAACTTACCCCCTATCCACCAGCCTATAATTATTATTATACAATTATTATTTTCCCCCTGGAACCACACTCATACACTAGCAAACAATTAACCTACTAGCATGTTTTTGGTGAACAAAAACAGTTCAAGTACCCAACACTTGCTGCAACTTTACTCTGCAATACAATGAACTGACCCTCAGTGTTTCATCTCTAGCTGAGTGTATACATGAAACAAAAAAGATTGTCAGAAACTCCCACCTCTGCCGAAAGGCCAGATCCATTAATTTAAAGTGAGTTAAATGTCCCCATAATTTTGCTTGTCTGAAGTGACATCTAGGAACATTTGAGATAGAGAGAGAGAGAGAGAGAGAGAGAGACTTTTTTTTCGTACATTGAAGTGAATGTTCAAATTCCCTAAGCCTTTGGGAAAATAGCATTCATAGAAAAAGAAACATCTAGTGGTAATTAGAGGTTAAGACTAAAAGAATCAAAAACAAATGAAATAAAATGCACAGGTCAAAGTTCTCCAATTTCTGTGTTTTTTTCTGAAATAATTGGAGCCCTCGGCTTTGTTTTTATTATCTATTTGTATCTAATTATGTTCAGAATAACTTGCTAATTATCGCTTTCTACTTGTTTTTCTAATTAGGAATTGTGTATGTAATTTATTGTATTTCTATGTCAGTTTTTAATCATATTGATTTATTTTTGAAGCAGCCTCTAGCAAAGAGTTTATATACTTATTCGAATGTGCTGTATTTCTTACAGATAACCAAAGTATTTCACTAATTGCCAGTTCAAATTATTTACATATTCAATCACTGGAATCATTGTCAATTTTACAGAAGTATTTGATGGTCAATTTTTTTTTTTTTTTAAGAAACCTTGTGTTTGGGCAACGAGGGACCTGATTCACACCTAAGAAGCTCCTGCATCTTAGTTATAAATAGATGTACTGCGTTTGCGTAGTAGTTTTTTCTATGCATGCTAATGAGGCATGGGGATCAGTTACAAGCGGACTTCATAACTGCTCGTACTTAGTTAAGTAAGAAGGGGTGTGTCAATGCCCATTTAGGAAAAACTTAAGAAAAGTGGGTGGAGTTTGACATAGAAAGAATATAAGTGGAGTTGCACAGGATATTTGTAAAAAACTTTCTTAAGGCTATGCCTAGGGTGCTACTATGACCAATAACAAGCGTATAGAAAAAAGGCGGTTACCCTTGGCATCCACAAGAACCAGGTCATTTTAATGCACACTACACATGAAAAAATAGTATGTCCACAAATCTCTTATTTTTAAAACAATTATTTAAATCTTTATTATTTCATATTAATATAAAATTCCAAAGAGTATAATCAAAATGATGAAATTGTAAAAATTGAATCTTAATCAGCATAACATTTCCAAATTAAATCAACACCTGAACCAAGACATATTCATTCCATAAAGCTAAATTAGCAGAAATGTAACAACATATATATTAATTATGTTGCAAGGTAGAAACAATGTTGGCAATATAGCAAGTTGCAGTGTTGATTAGACAAAATAGCACTATGTGCCAATACTTATCAGAGCGTGGAGCAGCAGCATTGCACCGCTAGTCTGGATTATCAGGTAAGCATAGATGATTACAGCCAAGGTGAGGCAGAAGGAGGTGGGACACCCTAAACTAAAACAGGATACATGGGAAAACTATCCCTATTCATATCTAACAGCCTCATGACCGTACTTCTCCCCGTTCCCGGTCCGTGCCTTTCCCTATACTAACTCACGGTGGCACAATGGAGGCTGATGTGATGAGCGGGTCCCGGTGCACACGGGATTCCCGACACCCGATGCGCGTTTCGTCTCCTTCTTCGGGGGTGAGAGAGCGTCTGCAGCTGTGTGGTTCGGCTTAACCTTTAAAGGGGAATTATCCAATCATCTCTTAGCATCAGAAGCTCCACTTGTGAATTAATCATGTATCGGAGGCAGCTAAAGAGACAGGAGATATAAAAACCATATAAATACAAGATTTATGTTACATTTCATCTGCATTTAAAAGAACCACAACTCTGCAGCATGATAGGACAAAAAGGACATACAATTTTTATATTTTATTATTTAATGAAAAAAATGGACCATTATGAGAAATTATATTAAACTTGCCGATTTTCATAAAGGCTAAGCCTTATCTTTTAAACAGTTAAATTTTCAAGATATCTTTTAGGATTATTTGTATTTATATCTAGAGAGATAATATTATCAAAATAATGTAACCAGATTCCCCATTTGTAAAATTATTTTGGGAGGTTAAATTTTAGGTTTTGAGTTATCAGACTCGTAATTTTGGAGAGGATATATATATTTTCCAACTGCTTTACAGAGGAGAAAACAATGACCCAAGTCGCCTACAGGCTTTCCTGATCGAAAAAGTCCAAACTAACCTACGTGGGGGTGATACTGACAAAACCCTGTTACAACGGGAACTAAAGTGGATGTTTTTGTTAGACAGTGTCTCCCCCAAGGGACTTAATGAGCTTAGCACATTTTCCCCTTTCTTATAAAATGTGTTCAATATCCCATGCATGCAATCTATGTGGATTGATGCTGGTGGATATATGTGTACATTGGGTAAATGGGGAAAAATGTGTGATACAATGTTATCTCATAATTAGTCTGCTCTCGTAACATGAATAGTGAAGGAATTAATTACAGTATATAAGATAATGTGATATATGTGCTGATAAGTACAATAATAAATCCTTTGTGTTATGTATTCTCTGTATTGGACAACAGCACTTCATTGTTTTCTCCTCTGTAAAGCAGTTGGAAAATATATATATCATCTCCAAAATTACGAGTCTGATAACTCAAAACCTAAAATCTAACCTCCCAAAATAATTTTACAAATGGGGAATCTGGTTACATTATTTTGATAATATTTTATGCATGCATGGTGTGTGTGTGTGTGTGTGTGTGTGTGTGTGTGTGATATGCATGCATGGTGTGTGTGATAAGCATGCATGGTGTGTGTGTGTGAGATATAATGCATGTATGTAGTGTGCGTGTGTTCTATTATGTATGTTATGTGTGTTTGAGTGATATTATGCGTGTGTGTATGATTCTAATGCATGCATGCAACTAAATTTATGTGTGTAGTTATGTGTGTGTGTGTGTGTTTTGGGGTGGGGGGCATATGAGTTACAATTTTGTGTCCTCCAGATGCCTGAAGGAAGTAAGAAAGAAGGAACAGTGTGTGTGAGTATTGTGCGCACAGCTCTGCTAAAAAGTAAGTGTGTGTGTGTGTGTGTTATGCATGCACGCATGGTGTGTGATATTATGCATTGTGTGATATTATGCATGCATGGTGTGTGTGTGTGTGTGTGTGTGTGTGTGTGT
>WWET01000748.1:536123-552412 GCA_011038615.1 Limnodynastes dumerilii | reverse complement strand
AGTTCTATTCTACTCATTTATTTTAAACTGAGCCTGTTGTTTTGGGATTGTCCTCATTTTCTGTTTTTAATGTTTTCTTCAAACTCATGGGAAAAAAATGTTCCTGGTTTTATTAGCCATGCAGGTGACAAACCTTGATGAGTTCTACTCATTTATTTTAAACTGAGCCTGTTGTTTTGGGATTGTCCTCATTTTCTGTTTTTAATGTTTTCTTCAAACTCATGGGAAAAAAATGTTCCTGGTTTTATTAGCTCCACCATGCAGGTGCCCTCTTGTGTAGCATTCATGCTGAAAACCTCTTTGTCATTTGCTTGCTGCTTACAAGGGCATTGAAGGTCCCTGTAATTCTCCATTGTGCTTGTTTCTAAAATTCATACCAGTATTTCTCAGGACATTAGGAGCAATTGAACCTTTTTGTTTTCACCATTTACATGCAGTATATAAATATTAAAGGCAAATACTAATGAACACTATTAAATATGAAGCGTGCACATTCTTTCTTTGCACGGTTTCAATTTCAGTTTGGTGTTTGAATGAATGAAAGTTTTATACATTATTTTCGTTTGTTTATCTTTGTTTTCAATCTATTATGCCGACTGATGTAAAAATGTCCGTAACTTAGTAAATGATTTCTGTTGCAGGGAACACTCTCTTATTAAAGTTATCAATGTTGGGCAGAGGTTTCTAGTGAACAAAGTACAGGATTACATCCAAAGCAAAATTGTCTACTACCTCATGAATATTCATGTGCAACCCCGTACTATTTATCTGTGCCGACATGGAGAAAGTGACTGTAATCTTGCTGGAAGGATTGGAGGAGATTCTGGCCTCTCTTCTCGAGGAAAACAAGTAAGTGCGTCTCCTCAGAAAGTTAGTATTATCTTGCCCTTGTATCCCCACTTCAACCCAGTTGCTGCAAGACTGATCCTCTTCTTCTGCTTCAACTATGTTGATTTGCCTTCAAAGCCATCAACACCAACACCCCTTCATGCATGTCACATCATTGTTGCAGCTTCACTTTTCTACCTCCTGTACAACTGTAATGTGCAGCACAATCTCCTCTCTGAGCCAGTCTTTATCCTTGGATCAGATATGCCTTTATCCAAATTTTATGGTTATAGTCTTCTGAAATGTGTATCTGTAATGCTTTACACATCTACGATAATAATTACAAGGAAGAACTGGATCCAGACTTATTCTGAGCAAGGAGCACAGAGACAGCAGAGATCTGAGCCCGAATTCTGCTTGATCCTAAATCCTGTGTGCGTGAGGAGACCACTCCCCTTGCGCGAAATAGCGTTATGATAACCAGATATGTTCGCACCGTTCCCACATAAAATGGTGACCGTGCAGAAACCTGGATAGCATGAATACCTCCTTGTTCTGCCTGGCCGTAGTGTGAGCACATGCAATTTGCTGTGTTTTCTGCTCCATTTGACCTTTGTGGAGGTCTGCAACTGGTCCTAAATCTTTTCAGTGTATAAAAAATGGATGTGTAAAATATTTGCTGTCCTATATATGGTTTTACTTATTTACTGCATACTTTTTCTAGCTGATCTATTTTTCTATTTGATGTGTTTTCCTGCTATCATTCTGTGCTCATTTGCCATTTATCTTTTGTTTTTACTTTATAGTTTGCCCAGTCCCTCAGAAAGTTTATCGAGCAACAGGAAATTTTGGACCTTAAGGTTTGGACTAGTCAGCTAAAGAGAACAATTCAAACTGCAGAGGCTCTTGGTGTGTCGTATGAGCAATGGAAAATTCTTAATGAGCTTGATGCCGTAAGTTAGACACACAGCGACTCAATAGCTGTTTCTACACTTTTAAATCTAGTGGCATGTTGAATTGACTGGGTATTATATGAGGCTGAAATAGTACAGTTCACTAAAAAAAAAGTAATAACTTTCCGAATACTAAAGTATGTTTAAAAAATTTGGATAATTCCCCTGACATGCGATTGCAGACCATCGCAAGAGTGGAGAACATGTTACAAGTGCAATACACTGCCCAAATGGGAAGGATTGTCATGGGTTATACCTAGAGACAGTCGACCAGATTTACAGAATGAAAATAAGAGAGGAAAGTTACTCCTGGGCTAAACCATGTTGATTTTAGGGGATTCAAGTTAATTGTATTCTTTGCATGCAGGGATATATCTCTGAGTTGCTTACTGCACACAGATAGTTAAAAACTTTACTTTTACACTGTAATTTAGACTTGGGCTGGGAAATATTACTTCTCAACTCTAATACTGTTGTTAACGGATGAAATATGACTCCCCTGCAATCCACATGGTTTTGCCCAGGAGTAACTTTTCTCTCATATCAATCTCTGAATCTGTTCCAGTAACCTTATAGTGTCCGTTGCAGAGTGTATGAATTCATGTACAAACTTTAAATGTGAAATTGTGTATATTTTGTACACACTGTACAGATATCTATTTATGCTACACAGAATACTACCAGAAGAGCTGGTCAGACATGCATAATACCTACATTTGTCCAACATTGTGCTATCTATGATTGTTTTTAGGACGTTCATAAAACCAAATCATCAGATAAGACTTGTTTTTTTATTTACGGTAAATCCTATTCATTGGAGTATGCACACTTATTAAGTTTTATTTCATTTCAAATGGTCTTGATGCGTATGATGATTGCATAGTTGTGTACCCTGATTATGTAATAGAGGTTTGCTAATAATCTAGCTAAAAGGACAGACCAAGGTACTGGGGATTTTTTTCTAATATTCCCCAATAGCTTTTGTTCTCTTGCACTCATCAACCTAGATAAAAGGATACAAAAAGCATATAGACTATTATGAGGGTAGTTATGTGTAACCCAACTAGTTTTATAAACATAAACCAGGCTATTGGGCCTGACTCTTGTAATGGGTCATTTTGTGCTTTTATTTTTTCCCTAGGGTGTGTGTGAGGAGATGACCTATAAAGAGATTGAAGATAAATATCCAGAAGAGTTTGCACTGAGAGATCAAGATAAATATCTTTATCGTTACCCTGGAGGAGAGGTGACTGTTTTTTGTTTTTTTTTCTTTTGTTTTATTCAACCTACCTTGTTTTCCAGGGGTTGTACATACTGGGGTTGATCCAGAGTTAGGAATAATTGTCTAAAAGGTGCAAATCTGCACCTAGACAAACCATGCTGCAATTATGAGGGGTGCTAAATATTTAGAAGAAAAAATGTAATCTGGGAAACTACTGCCTGATATTGCTTATTGCATACAAATACTGCACAGCTTTGTTTTCAAACTCTAATTAAAAAACGTTACCTCTCAACTTATCTTCTCTTATTCTTATAGTTTTTCCAAGGTGGAGAACTGTATAAAAAAGGGGGTATAGAAGGGGGCTAGAGCTTCTCTTCACCACATGAACCTTTATCGGTGCACTCTTAATTCCTGGGAGAGAGTCAACTGCTAGGAGGTTAAAAAAATAACTTTAATACTACATTTAAAGATACACATATCTAACAAATAGTCAAAATATCAAACAATCATAGCTCAATGTATTGACAGTACATATCATGATAGCATAGTTGCAACATAAGGAAATCCACCAGCACCCTATCTATAGAGAGCATACATGTCCCTAAACCACAAAACTAGCGGCCTCACAGCCACTCTTCATACTTCCGTGCAATAGACTAGCCCTCCCTACCTTGAGTGACTGGTGCCATTGATGCACTTTTCGCCACCATAGACTGCATTATTAAGGCATCCAAGGCAAATGCGCATCGGTGGAGGTAGCAGCACTTTGTGATCCTAATACCGTGTCCTCTGGAGGACTCTAACACTGAGTGCCGCTACTTTTGTTTGCACCATTGTATTTTGGTTTAGAAAACATCCCCACACCATTCACTCAAGGTAGGGAGGTCTATTATGCTGCACAGAAGTGTGAAGAGAGGCTGTGAGGCCGCTAGTTTTGTGGTTTAGGGACATGTATGCTTTCTTTAGATAAGGAACTCCACCAGCACCCTATGTTGCAACTATTCTATCATGATATGTACTGTTTATACATGGAGCTATGATTGTTTAATATTTCACCAATATGTTAGATATGTGTAACTTTTAAATGTACTACTAAAGTTATTATTTAAACGTCTTAGCAACTGGATATGAACATGAGTGCGCCAATGAAGGTTCCAGTGGACTTTGCCTACACATAGGCTTGTCTGTTTTTCCTCATCCAAATGTGGATGAGTCCACTGACTGTGTTGTTTTTTGGGGGGTTTTCTTCTCTATATAATGGCATCATGAATTTTGTTTTTGTGGTCGGCATTTTTATTTTTCAAATCCAGTAGAAAGTGTTCTTCCTGTTAATACAATACAATTTTAGTTTTAGATCACACAAACAATGGGCCGGATGCGCAGTAGCTACTGTTTATTGAACTACGTCCGTCTATGGAAGACGGACGTAGTTCTGGATCCGGTCCAATTATTGTAGTTCTAAATACTAAAGACTATACTGAATACTAATATCATACTATGTCTGCCTTTAGTCTTACCAAGATCTAGTTCAACGCCTAGAACCAGTCATAATGGAATTGGAACGTCAGGGGAACATTTTAGTCATCTGTCACCAGGCCGTCATGAGGTGTCTTCTGGCTTACTTCCTTGACAAAAGTGCAGGTATCAGTCACTCTATGATGCTGAAATAAGCACAATTTCTTTCCTGGGGTTATTTTAGATATAAGCTATGTAATAAGTCTGTAATTTTAAATGAAGTATGCTATAATTAGTAGGCATAATAAACATAATTTTATGCACTTTTACTCTGTAACCTACCTATATTTTATCCTGCAGATGACTTGCCATATCTCCGTTGCCCACTACATACAGTGCTGAAATTGATACCAGTCGCTTATGGTAAGTGCTCTGTTTTAAAATTGAAAAAAGGGTAAAAAGTAACTGGTCCATATCATAAGGCTTAAACTTTTCATAATTGTATCTTTAAATATACAGCGAAATATTGAAATCCAAGTAGAAAATTGAGAAAATAAACGGTTAAAATAATGTTTAGAATATAATACAAGCAGGCTGCTAATTCAAAATATTACTGTATTTTGTTATAAGTAAACAATTATGTATATATTTTCTTAATGTGGAAACCATATTATTAAATACTGTGGCTACAGTGAGTGTATGAGAGAGCCTGATTACAATAAGGACTAATAAGGGCAATATGCAAAGGGAGGATAAAATCCTCCAACAGGCATTACCTATAGTAAGAGGCAATTTTTATTGTTGTTGTTAACGTCCAGCTTGCTTATATATTCAGTCTGTTTGTTTGTTTGTTTTTTATTTATTTATGTTCCTTATTTTTTTTGTCATATTTGGACTTTAACATTAATTTTGAATGTATAACTTTGACTTTTGGTTTACATCTCTGCCTCATATAGTCATGGCTATTGCTTATTGTGATGACACCACTATTCTAATCGTACTATTGTAAATATAGGGAGATTATGATATGTACATAATATAATCTATACAGATTATAGGTATGGTTGCGTGTTTTTTCTTTTTTTTTTTTTTTCTTTTAGCATTGCTCACACTGTGGCAGCCACTAAATAAAATGTGACTTTTTTTATCAAAAAAAGAAGATGGGGACTGGTAATGCATATTATGTGCAATGGCTGTTGTCACATGACCCTGTTTTGTCTATTGATAATCTGTCTTTGACAATAGATGTTTACTGAGCACAGTTAACAAAAGTGGGGAAATAACTTCAAGTTAGATACTAATAAATATAGCCTAATAAATAGGTTGACTTGCATTCTTTTGATGTAGGGCTGCCAATTGTAGAGTTAAATAACAATAGGGATAGGTGACTTGTGTGAAGAGGATGCTATGCTATTAACCACAATCGACTGGATACTGACCTCTGTACGTCAGCTGAATTCCGCAAGCTGTTTGTGTGCACATGCCAGATGTTCTGCAAAGGATATCCAGGTGTACGGAACCTGCGAATACGAATACTCATGAATGGTAAGTATGTAATTCCAACCTTTTTATCCTAATCCTTACCCTGACCCTTCCCTTCCATTTCCCTAAGCCTCTCTTCTCCGCAGCCTGACCCTAAGACTAGCCTACCTACAGCCTAACCCTAAAACTCCCTATAGACTCTCCTGTAATACTCACACATCGAGTCCAGTGCGACAGGATTGCAGAAGTGCGATGGGTCTGCGTAGACGGTTTTCGAATTAATGAATGGGTAAGTATTCTGAAAAATTAATTTGGCATACTTGCCCATTCATTTGTAAAAGTTTCTAATCTATACTATTTTCAAAATAGACAACCGCAAACGAGCTCTTGGCGGTCTGTATTTTAGAAATAGGACTTTCGTTCTGGAAAATACATCCCTCCTGTAAGATTGGGGGAGGGGGAAGCATCTAAATTTTACAGTTAGGCCTGGCATCATAAACCAGCTAAAGTCCGCACAAGAGAGGGGAGTGACGGGAGTTCCCTCTTCTGTGTGGATTGCTAGACCTCCGTGAATGCAGTAAACGCACCGTCTGGATCCAGTCCAATAACATTTGGGTAGCTAACTGTTAAATGCACCCTGTATTGGTGTTTGTACATATTCTAATATATATCTGTATTATTGTTGCCCTCTGGTGGAGAACCAATAAAATTTATTCCCAGCACTAAAGTGGTTTAATTTTCTGTTACTAGAACCAGGACATGCTGGCTGACAACTGACTAGACCAGCAGCAAACTGAAATCTTATGTTATATTTTATTTTAACTATTTACTATTGCACCACAGTCTATGGGAGTATTCAATATTAAAGTGACTCCATTCCACTATCCACGTTGACACTTAACTTATCAGTTCAATTGATCAATTCACATAACTATATATTTAAAATTTTGTTTATGCACCTTGCTAAAATAAAGCTTTTTTTTGTTGCTTTATGCCTTACATCCTTTTTTACACTTCCATAAAATGCCCTGTAAAGCCATGCACCTTGACACACCCTAGCCCCTCCCCATGCAGCAATCAATCTCAGACTGAATCACTTCACAAAACATGCTGGGCTGAGTTGAAGTGACCACAGAAACAAAAAAAAGCACCTTGGCAAAACTATATTGAACTGTAGGGGGCAGGGATTAAAATGTATAAACAGAAAGAGTTATGAGGTAAATAAAAAACCCTCATTTGCACCCCTCACATTGCAACTTAGTTTGTACAGGTTCAGATTTGTATCTTTTTCAGCAGTTTAGCTGAATCACCCAATCACGTGATCGTAGTCTAATAACTTCAAAATCTAACGTGTATAAAGTCCCATGATTCTGCAGAATCATCTGAAACTGCAGCTCATCGTGGAATCAGATTTTTGGCAATCCTACATTTTTAAACGATAAACGATGCCCAATGTCTGTTTCTCTTTTGGTGTACACTAAGTATTGAATGATCCAGCAAAAATTGATTCAGTGTGGACAGTACATGAGCATTCTCAGTAACAATGTCTGATTGTTACAGAAATCCCAATGTGTACCCAGCATTACGCCTGTGTTGTGTAAAGACTGACCACCCTTTTTTTTTTTGGTCAAAATATAGGTACCATTAAACAGAATTAAAGTGTATTCTAAGGAAACTTTATTTATTAACAGGTTTTTATATAGCGCTTTACAATTATTAAAAATCATTATAAACAAAACTGTGTAGTAACAAACAGACTGCGTGGGTAAGAGGGCCCTGCTCACAGGCTTACACTTTATAGGACAGTGGGTTTGATACATAAGAGCAAGTGCTATATATCACACAGTGGGTCCGATTCAATTGTTAAAAAATCCTTCGCCGGCGTATTTTTAACGCTTTTTTTTAATTTTATTTACCGGCGTTATTTTTTTTTCGTATTCAATTCTTTTCTAGCGTTAAAAATACGCCGGTTTTTGAACGATAAAAATCCGCACCTATGAGAGGTGCGGATTTTTAATGCTGCCCTATGTTGTGCCCAAACAGGGCATGCTGATGCTTGTAGAACTACAAGCATCAGCATGCCCATGGATGGCAGGGCATTAGGCACCATGCCCTGCCATCCAGGGGCCGCTGAGCAGCGGCTAGGGGAAAAAAATCCCTCTCTTAACGCTGCAAAACACTTCCTGCTAGCAGGATTTTTTTTTTTCCTCTGGTTATTTTTTTACCGCTGGCTGCTGTTTTAGCGCAGCGGTAAAAAAATGAATGGGCGAATTTTTATCGCTCAATTGCCGGCGAAGGCGTCGTATTTTTACCGACGCAAAGTTTTTGAAAACTTCGCCGGCAATTGAATCGGGCCCAATGGACGAGCCAGATTGTATGGTAAAAGTGCTCATTGTTCTATATGATCTAGTCACACAGCAGTGTTAGCAGTAGAGATGGGAGAATTTATTTTAGTAAATATATTTCTAGCTCCCGATTAACAACACTATTTACCTGTGGCTCTTTTTTTCCTACCATGCTGTTATTGCTGCCAAGAGTTTGCTAGTTTAGGGATTTTTTTGATAAATAGCTCTGTAACAATCTGTATTACAATATATTAACGGTACATTTAATATTGTATGGTTCTGTGTTTCTTTAAGGCTGTAAAGTTGAAATGATCAATCTAAATATTGACGCTGTGGATACTCACAGAGAGAAGCCTGCAGTAAGTTCTATACTCTAAAGGTTTGAAAATGTGGGGGGTATTATGAAAAATTTATTTTTTTGTTTTCTTGGAATGTATTCGAAGCATAGAGTTAACGGGAGCTGTAGTTTCCATAGTTTGTAGTACGTTTATTAATGTTATCCTGAATAACAAATGCAGAATATAATTAAAAAATAAAATAAAATACAAAAACCGTCACATAGACATTGCAGTCTTTTAGAGGCTGTCGTTAGCCAGAGTAATGCTAAATACCATATGTTCACAAGATTCAAGGTCTTGATAAACTTTATAGTATTGTTTTTTACCATCCCTTCCTCCTTTTTGAAACCTGATATTAATACCTCTGCCGCTCCTGGCCCCATTTTCTGAAAGTAGATTTGAGGGTCTCAAAAGATCAGCATTTATAATGTCTCAGGAGATAACTTCTAAATGGATTCATATTCGTGCAAGGTTGGAAAATGCCAGCTTTTTGCCTTCTGCAAATGATAATTGATAGGGGTTTCCCATTTATATTTACAGTAAGGGTGTGTTTTTTCAGTGCCTGTACTCTCCAGACATTTAATCTTCCCAATTTTAAGCACCGAGCGCAATATAATCAAAAGCTCGTGTATGTGCTACTACATACACTTCTAGATTTGAGGAGGTGGTAGTTGGTGTGTGTGGTATTTCTTTGTTACTCATTATTGTAGCATTAGGTAAGCATTAGTTTCATTGAACTCTGATCGCAGCAGGTGACTTCTGAAAACTGCCAACTATCTGGATATCGGCCATAGTTTTTATACTCTGGTTTGCATAAAAGAAGCAGAATTTGCAAACTTTTACAGAACTTTTCAACTTGTGGTTACAAAGCTAAAACTTTAGAACCCCGCACACACGTGTACTGTACCTTCTAAGAGTTAACACCAGAAAGATGAATCATAGCCAAGGGGCGTGATATTTATCTATCAAAGTATGAATGGTTAATATAATAAGCACCCAACTAAGTTACACTGCATGACATATTCCATGTTTCTATATCGTCTACATTTTTTTATGAGATTTTAGGTTTATTCCTCTAAGCTTTAATACTTCATGTGAGTAACATTGTGATCTATCAATTTGAATGGGCATGTTTGGAGTACATGGTTCATCTGTTGTGTTTCTACTGCATCTGAGAATCCATGCTTCAACAGCCATGTCACACATTCATTCTGCATGGATGAAGATGCCACTATTGCTCTGGTACACACGTTGTATCACACCTTATGGGCACTATCTCAAAACAAAAAGTAAATGCTTGCGTTTTATTTGCTGAAATTAGCTCTAAGTTGCACCAATTAAACTAAAATGTAGTACATTAGTACCACTGTTGATATTCAGAAAGAAATTGCACTTTTCTGTGATATTTATAAACAGAAAGACACTGGGTTGTGTTACCTTTTAGCCATCTTTTCTAGTTTACTTGAGGAAGGTAGTTCGGTCAGTTTGCAATCCCTATCCATCTTGAAGTACAGAGACTTGATCCTCTTTTTATCTAAGCAGCATATTACATTTCTAGAACCACACAAACTGCAATTTATCTACAATACCATTCTGCAATGTGTTGCGATAATGAGCAAGGACTGCTTCAGAGCTGTACTTATGCCTAAAACAAAAAAAAAAAGGAGTAAGTGTAAAGCTGATCAAAACCATTTTGAACTGCTAGGAGAGGCAGACATAAATTGTGAAACCAGAATTAGAATTGAGAGGTGAAGTTATTTTTGCTGAATAGAAATAGTAAAGCCTTTGCGTTTTTCAGGGTTTTTTGGTTTTTTTTGCACCCTTTATCTGTATTTTTTTATTTCTTCATTTTTGGATAGGGCAAGACTGCCTTGCTTGTTATGAACCTTGCCCTACAAAAGGGTCAAGCAGTGTACACAAAAAAAATGAAAATTTAGTGTTTGTTCTTTTCCATGGTATCCTTGACACTATTCCATCATTCTATAATTCTATAAGGGTGCCTTTGATATAAACCAAACACCTATGCGAATGAGAAGAAACAGCTTCACACCTCTGTCCAGCTCTGATACAGTCAGACGCCCACGGAATTACAGCGTTGGGAGCCGGCCTCTTAACCCTGTCGGAGTGGAAAGGTTCAGAATGACTCCAGAGGGGACCGAACGCCCATTGAAACAAGTCAGTGTCTTCTGTGTTCAGAGAATGAGCTCACAAATCTTTTTATTCATCTGAGTGCTCATCTGCTTGTTTTTTCTTCTAGCATCTCTCTTACTGTTCAACACTGCTGAATACACTACATTTTCTGGTGTTTTATGTTCTAAACTTAAGATTAGCAGTTGTCCTTCTTTTCAGTGAATAATATGGAGCTTCTTTTTACTTTCACTCAAATTCTGCTATTATTCCACAGTAACATCGTATTAAATGTTTAACCGAATATAATCTTAATTACGTTTACTATTGAGTTGATTTTCCATAACTTAGTCTGTTGCTCTCACTTCTTTCTTAGGGCCAGATTTACTAAGCTGCGGGTTTGGAAAAGTGGAGATGTTGCCCATAGCAATCTGGTTGCTATAGGCAACATCTCCACTTTTCCAAACCCACAGCTTAGTAAATCTGGCCCTTAGTATACACTTATTCTAATTTGTTTATTTTATTTCTCTGATATATTTATTGTTTGTACATTGCAGCGTTCTCTGGAAAGTGCTTGCATGTAAGTAAAAAATACATTTGTTCTATGTTTAATTCTTGCCATTTATATACACCCTTAACGTTCCTTTATTTATTTTTATTTCATATATATATTTGTTTATTATTGATAATCATGAGGGCTGTATCTCTTTTGGTTTTGAAGGAACCACAATTATTAGTGTAAGTTAACATTGTATCCCTTTTTTGTTTTCTTCTACTGCATATATAACATCACTCCTGCCTCTAGATATGTAAAAGTTATGATTAGACAATTATAAATAATCTCAAAAGTACAAAGTTTATAGTGTAACACACCATAGGAGTTGTGTAACTCTTGTTGATTGACTGTTTAATGCATGACAATGAAAAATGTTTATTTTATTTTTTCTTCTATAGGGGTCCACCAGACACCAATGGATGTGATGTCTTTCAGTCTCTCTCTGCTGCAGTGTAAATGGCGTTCGAGTCTGCAAAAAGTTTAATTCATGCACGTTAAGACTTGCTTCATGATGGACAGGCATGCAGCAGTTCATCTGTCTCTTAGGATCTTACAAGAAGATTACTCTGATTATTGTCATTAGCAACACACTCAGTTTATCCAAGATTGCAAGTGCTTTCCTTCTCTGTATAATGTGTTTGGTATCATGGTGAATCTTTTTAATTTATCTTTTTTTTTTATCTTTCTCATCTGTTTGAAGGGACTTTCCTACATATAATTTTTAGGTTTTTAAAATGGCATAATATGAGGTAGTGACTTTTATCCTGACATCCTGTTTGAAAATATGCCTTGATCTATTTCCTTTTATGTGAATTTAATTCACATACTGTATGTTATGGTAGATTTTGGATAATTTCCACAATACCTTGAATTACCAAATAGAATATTTGGTGTTTCTGGGTTTTGCACTTTAAAAAGTATTATTGTATTAATGAAAAACATATTTACTATCAACTGTTTGTTCACAATAGCTTGGTTTTACTTTCAGAGGTTACTTTGGAAAGTCTTATATAGCACCTAATGGTAAGTATATGTATGTCTGTACCAGCTGGCTGATATTTTGGAAGAATTACATTTTTATCATAGATGTTAGTAACAACCTTGCTATCTCTTTGTAATTTTTTTGATACAGTTGTATTTCCAAGTTTGGTATATACAAACTGTAATGGACCAAGCAGTGACCCCTCCAAATGAAAAAACATATCTCAAATCAGGCAAGGAAATGGTTACTTAGAAATATCTATCTCTTGGTTTTATACCTATATGTGGTGTTTTAGATAATTACACTTGCAAATAGATTACTAAAATATAATCAGAAGATGCAAGTAAATATAATGTCTACCTAGTAGAGTTGAATGGTTAACTAATTTGTTTTGGCCAAATGATATACATAAATGTATTGTGTATCTTAACTTCTGTTTCAACGGAGTAGCCTCATCTTTGATATGATAAATCCCTCTTAACAATGCTCAGAGAGGAGAATAATCAAGGCATATATGTAATTAAACCATTAGATTAATAGCTGCTATACTTGTAATATAATTTTCTGTCAGTTCTGTAATAACCTTTTTTTGTTTAAATGTTTTTTGATCTGGTTAAATTTGCTTGATAAGGTTTTGTCTCATTTCAGGTATAACATTTGATTTGTAACACCAATAAGTATAAAATTAGTTATACACTTATCCAATTTGTTATCCAATTGAATAACTGTTGTAACTATTGAATAACTGTGTACGCTAACATTACTGCTCATAACCTCCAATCCTGGTTGGCGAGTCAGGTCAAATGTTTTTTTTTGTTTGTTTTTTTTAAACCCTCTTAAAAATTAGACAGTCCAACTGCCAACCACCTGACCAATTTACAAGCGTCTACGCAACTGCTTTATACAATTCTGACGTCATGCGGCACCGCCTTTGTCTATGAGTGACAGACTGGCAAAGATTGGAAACAGTGCGTACGGTAATACGATTGTTTCAGCAGATGCAGGTCTGAGGTACAATGAGTGTGTATCATTGATCGGGTGTTGCAGTTGTATCTGAAGAGGATTGCACAAGTGTGCGCCCAATTTAAGTGAGATGTCCATTCATAGTCCTGCTGTTAGTATCAACTGACTTGAATGTTTTTTTATTTTGTTGTTTTTGTGCATCATTTTCAGCATATTCCCTAAATTGCTATAGCTTTGGCAATAACTATATAATGCATTTTACAAATGTCCAGTTTAATGTCCTCTGGTGGCCTTGGTCAGATGTGCCATTCTGGAATTTTTTTAGGCATATTTACTTACTTTTTTTTTTTTTAAATGTTCTTTCCCTCTCTTTTTCTGAGAAACCATACCTACTGTAATATATCTGTTCAAGTATGCACATATGCACAAACTAGCCATAAGGAATGTCGGAATCATTTTTTTATATCTTTAATGATTTGTATCTTTATTTATTTTTTATGGTTGTCAAAAGAACGCACAGTTTATAATTTTAATGTACTCATGTGCTAAGATAATTATTCTTGCTCTTTGTCTCTTGTACCTGTTGTCTGACAGTGACTGGTGACATGTTTTCATGCGTGGATTATTTATAGAGAGGAAATAATGTGTGTGTTAAACTTATTACAGGAGTAAATTTGTACATGAAAGGGAATGTGTGTATTGGTTAAATGTATTTTATAACATGTATGTTAAATGGAAGTTCACAAATTGTATCATCTTTCATTCAATATTCTGTTTAAAGTACTGTGTAACTATAAGTGAAATCTACATAATACGTTCTTTTGTAGCTTTTAAACATAGGGGTATTTTGTCGCCATATTTTTTTATGATCCTGTATTGCAAGCAGATTGTTCCATTGCCTAATGCAAAATGGTCATTAAGTCCCTTAATTCTGCTAAACCTATAGCTCCAGCCTATCAATTATCTGTTTATGGCTGCCTCCACTGCATGTACAGTAGGTAACCTACTCAAGATCACATGCCCTTTATATAATATGTTGTTTATGGTATGTATAAATAGCTCGAGTTAATCAAAAATACAGTTTCTGTACTTAAGTGTTGTCAGAGTGCATCACTAGTATTCTGGCCATTGTTGTACTTGTTCCACATCTGTTCTCTAAAACCATATTTGTTTTTCTCAAATGTTCATTCCCTTAAACATTAATTACAAAATGTTCAAATAGTGACAACACTGTTATATTAATGCTGAATACACACAATGTGATGGTATCAGAGTTGCTAACCTTTTCAGTAGTGAATATTATGTTATGTGACTGACAATGAGAAAATTGTTAATTATTGTTGGAGAAAATCAGTTTAATAAAAACAGCACCCACAGGAGTTAGGCCAAACAAATCAGATATCCCATTTAGTTGAAAGCAAAAATGGTGTCTTCTACTGAAAAGGTTAACAAAGTCTGAAAATCTTTGTATCTACTATTTTGTCTCTGAATTGTGATGTGATTTATCCTAATAAAACATTGATAAGTTGCAGTTGTTCATCTAGATTTTTCTTTTTTGGTTTTATTTGTTTAATACACATTGGGCTGGATCCAGACCTAGTTAAGTGCTTGAAATTAGTTACTCCTGGGCTAAACCATGTTGATTGCAGTGGAGTCATATTTCATCTGTTGCAAACAGTATTAGAGTTGAGAGGTGATGTTTCCTATCCCAAGTCTAAATAACAATGTGATAGTAAAGCTGGTCAGTATCTGTGTGCAGTAAGCAATTCAAAGCTATATCCCTGTATGCAAAGAATAAAATTAACTTTACTCCCCCTGAAATCAACATGGTTTAGCCCAGGAGTAACTAAGTTCAAGCACTTAACTAAGTCTGGATCCAGACCATTTTCTCCATGGTACAATGCAGTGAAGTAAAAAGTAAACAGTTTTTTTAAATTAATTATTTGCAATGCTTAACTGCTAGCTTCCATGCAAGATTTACTACACAGTTGGTTTTTGCATATTTTCATAAGCCTTGTTGCTCCAACTATCTTAAAGGCCGGACAGCCTTCATCTGCTTGTTCCTCAAAAATTGGAGATAAGGAGAGCTGATTAGAAATTTTGATTAATAATAAATTAAATAATAGATGGAAATGTAGAAAAGTATTTGTGAGAGTTAGTGACATTGGCCCAGATCCTGGGCTACAGGCGTCTGGGGAATTACGCACTGTGTGTGCGTAATTCCCCAGTCAGCTATGATGTGCGCATGTGCATATCATAGCTACGCTGGCATACCGGCCGGTGTACATAACGTTAGTTACGTACGCTGGCCAGTACGTTAAATTGGCCAGCCAGCTTATTACGTATGCCGTATCTCCGCCATAAAGGCGGAGATAGGAATTTAAATTAGGGAGCGGGGCGGGGGAAGGCCCATTACGACAAGGTCTGCGGACATGAGACCACAGACCAAGTCGTAAATTTTAAGGTAGGAATCTGGAAACGTAAGTGTCCCGATTTTACTACCTTGAGGGGGAGTACAGGGGGCGTGCGTAAGACGTGCATTTGTCTTGGTGCAGCCCATTGTTTGATTATCTTTTATTACTGTCATTCCATCCATCTGTAGAGTATTATCATGCAAGATGTGACAGGGAGGCTCTCCTTTAACAGCCTTTCTTCACAAATTTTAGCGCCGTCTCTAGTGGTCTTCCATTTATACCCTCTGACGGTCCCATACTGTCACTATACCATGCTTTTTTTTTTTTTTTAAATCAAAATCTGGGTAGTTTTTCCTGCCTCACCTTACATAAAATAGTTATACTCACCTATGAATCCACTGACAAAACTGCACCCACATACCATCTTTATTTGTTGCAAGATATATCCCAGCTCATTCTGTAAGATCTTTACGTGTTCTGCAACCTTTTTCTACATTTCATAAACGCTTTGATTCACAATTACAGAACCTCATCTAGGATCCATCCTCTCACTGGAATTTTTTTCCTCCAGTGCTGGACAGTCAGGAGAGGATTTAGCTCAAGGAAACGATGTAGCTTAGGTGT
>WWET01000748.1:476173-499843 GCA_011038615.1 Limnodynastes dumerilii | reverse complement strand
GGGACATCGGGTGGGTTAGTTAGAAACAGTTCGGCGGGAGTGCGGACTGAAGCTACACCTTGCTTATTATGCATTCAGTATCGTAATACAACGCTCCACGATTGTAAAGTTAAGTTTCCCTTATATATTTTCCATACTGTTGGTTTAGTTTATACTTTTGAGAACCATCATATACCATCATGATTTGACCCTGTCAGTGGTACCTTAGTAACCTCATACTGTATTAGTTGTTTTTTTTGTTATCAGTCCTCTTGTGGCAGACTCCTATGTCTCTCTGATTGCAGACTCACACCAGCACTTATATGCATTCATAAGTGAGAATTTACCTTTCAGTTATTTCTTAAAATTATTAAAATTAAAATTTTTCATATTTTGCAACCTGTTCTATATTGCTCCTATTTTAATTTCCTATTAAATGTAAAATTTTGAGTCCCTCAAGAGTTTGTCCCTCTTTTCTTTATCTGTCTTTCCAATGTCTGCATATAATATATAATTTTAGATTTAATTTTATGGATTAATCCTAGCATTTCTATATTATATTCACCAGTGCATCCATCCACCTAGTGGAGTATTCTTTTTGCCCCCCTTCCCCTTTTTCCTTATTGCATTGTATTTGTATTACACTCCTCACTGGATAGCACCCCCCTGGATAGACATTCTATCAGGGGTAGGGACAAGCTTGTCTGTGCATTCTAGATAATTTCCCCCTTCCTTTTCCCTTTCCTCTGTTTCCCAGTCTCATGCAACTATGGACTAACAATTAAAGGTATAAATGACTGAGTAATGACAGTTAATGTTCAGATAAGAATACTAAGGCCTGGTCTTTTAACTTTGTCTATAGTAACCTAAATGGCTGATGTCTAATTTAAAATCAACACATTCCTATTTGCTTCATACTTACCCTTCATTACAATAATATATTACTTTTGTGCCAAATAGGAAACCAGTAACGGTATCCGGATCTTGATCAATATCGAAATATCCATTTTCTAGATCACCGGGGTATCCACATGACAATCCTGTGTGCAAGAAGATCGCTAATTATTTCCAATCTCTCAGTTATTATTATACGATTCTCTGAAATGAGCAAGCAGGTATAATATCTCCTGGAACTCACAAGATAATTTGTGGACAATAGCAATCAATGTTAGTTTTCAATTTCAGTAGGGGATTTTTTTTCCAGTCAGTTGGCAAAGCAATATATATATAATGCAAGATACCAGTGATTTTCCCTTTATAACCAACAAAGTAACAGACACTGTCTTGTTGCTAACTACTTACATTTATCAACAAGACTGTGTAATAATTATCATACTGCGGCTTCTGTCCACACAGTCTAAAAAATACGTTTTAATAATAAATAATGATTAAAACAAATAAATAACAAAGTGTAGTGACACTAATAAGCCAGTAGCACTAGTGCTTACGCTTGTTAAATCAGGTGATTCAGGAAATCACTAGCTATGCGCTGCAATAAATACAATGCAATATATGATGATTAAAAGAATAACAACCAAAGTCCTCTACAATTAAATTCCCTCTCAGCCTTAGTAAAGCTTAGTATTCATAATTAAGAATGGAAGTCATGAAACTTATATCCAAAGACATGACTATGAGATCCTTTTCATACATTCATGAATAACTAGCTCCACCAGTTAGAATATTTCTAATCCAAGTTACGAAACTCTTCAT
Source organism: Limnodynastes dumerilii (assembly GCA_011038615.1). Taxonomy (NCBI): domain Eukaryota; kingdom Metazoa; phylum Chordata; class Amphibia; order Anura; family Limnodynastidae; genus Limnodynastes; species Limnodynastes dumerilii. Next base: position 498,151 of record WWET01000748.1, on the reverse strand, counting down.
AATTGCACCAAGAAATGTAATTCATAACAATATTAACTGATGATAAAGATAAACTGATCCACTTAGATATGGTTTGCCACTTAGAATGGCTGTTTTGTGAGAAGTGGGAAAGAAGAAAACATTGCGGGAGCACATGGAGGAATTTTGATAATATTCTATGGTGAGAGGTAAGTTAACCTTACCCTAATAGCAGCCTAACTTTCACCCTCCCCTTGCAACCCAACCCTAGCCTTCCCTTTTTAGCTGCCTAACTTTAACTCTTCATGTACCACTGCCTAACCCTAACCCTCCAGCAATAAGACATTTTCAGTTTTGCTATCCTATTTTTGGCACTGATACAGCTGCTATCAGTACGAGTCCCTGCAGTGATTGCTGTCTTTTAGAAATAGAGACAGTAGAGACAATAGAGACACTTTGGCATACTTGCCCATTAATTTTCAGAAGCTGCAGCCGGACCAGTCGCACCTGCCGTAAACCCCACTGGAGAGGTGAGGATCCTCTCCAGGACCTTTTAGGGTTTGTCCCTGGAGAAGGGAGGGTTAGGGTCATGGAAGGGGAGTCTTAGGGTTAGGCTATGGGGAAGGGAGTATTAGGGTTAGGCTGCAGGGAAGGGTTAGTATCAGGGTCATGAAAAGGGAAGGTTAGGGTAAGGATTATAGAAAGGGTTAGGGTTAGATTTAATACTTATCATTCGCAACACTGTTTTTGGTGCTCCTGGGATCCGTTACTTTGCCTCTTCAAGGCAAACGTAATCGATTTCCCAGCCAGTTTGGCTCTTAGTGGCAACCCACACCCAGCTGCTATCTATCTATCTATCTATCTATCTATCTATCTATCTATCTATCTATTCTATCTATCTATCTATCTATCTATCTATCTATCTATCTATCTATCTATCTATCCACATATATATAGATCAGTGTTGAAAACCAGATGTTCATCCCATACAAATGTATTATATAAATGTGCCCTCAAATATTTAATAATCTGTTAAAAATAAGTTTCTTACTTGTGCAGAAACGATCGGGTTTTGTCCACCTGGAATTGTCCATGCAAGTGATGGTATTTCTGGTTCCCAGGACACGAATGTATCCAGGAGTGCAACTATATTGCACAGTGTCCCCAGCTTTAAACGTTTCCTTCATGGAAAACTCTTCTTTCAGCATGCCATATGAAAGGTTTGGAGGGGTATTACAATCACCTTGCAAAGGCAAATAAAACACTTATTGTAAAATCCATTATACAATTATTTTGCTGCTGAAAAAGTGTTAAAAACTAGCTTCATACAATCATATTGTGCACAGACGGTGTCCACATGCTACAGTGAACATATGACGTTCAATGAAAATTACTGTAAGTATTTATAGAACAGAAGTATCAAATTGGTGACAGCTCATATGATCTTTTACAATCACATGGGCAAATAAAAGTGTTATGGTCAGATACAGATAAAATAAACATTTGCTCATTAACTTCTTTATGGGTAGGACAGTGTCTGGTAGGGAATGGGTGTATTATTTATGTAATGAAAGAATTAAATAAAATTATTATTATTTATGTCTTAGATTACATTAATGCACTCCCCAGAACAATTTATGTACACCCTCTACTAATTCCCCTCTTCTCTTATTATCTACCTTAAGATGCTAGAAGGCTTCCTGTTATGCTGGGCTCACACTAACAGCTTTTTCTAACAACCGACAGATTAAATAATTCTACATATGATTTGGAGCCCTGATCAGCTGCCCAATGTCTCCATACACACTACACTAGATTTGCAGGAGGAACTGTCCCATAACCCCCTGTGGCAACAATATGTCCTCCCACAATGGTAGATGAACTGCAGGATTTGGAATCAGGGTTAGAAAAGCATACAAACTACATTTTGTCATTCGTGTTTGTCATTTTGTTCATCATTCATCTTTGTCATGTCATTCAAATTAGACAATCTATAAAATCAAATCAAGCAATTTGATGTGCTTTGGCACTATATCATTTGATTGTGCATGTGTATATTCAAATCGCTTATTTATTGTGTGATTTGAATAACAGTTGGGTGAAACTCAGCTTTACTTTTTTGTATTTAGTTTTTTTTAATGTTGCCTTTATTTGCATTGGTGGCCTTGTTTCTTTTGCAACATATTATTTGCATTTTGTTAGATTTACTTTAGGTGATTGCAAAACCTGGGGCATTTTAAAAATAATATGTGAGCTAATGATGATATATTTAATAGAATACGGTAAACCTGGCCATACACTGGGACAATTGCCAATCCCAGAATGAGGTGGCCCGATAAATGGGACGATTTCCCGCCAGGGAATCAGTGCCATACACCTCTCCTGCTTTAGTAGGTCTTGCAAAATGTGTTTGTGAATGATGATTGTTTCACCAAATTAACCAAGGGCATCTAATTTAAATTGATCTTGCTCTGTCAGTAGTCAAATTCATGCAGATGTCCTTAAACATTTCACAAACTAATAGAGATATTTAAGTGCTGAAAAATAAGACACAAATACAAGATGAGGTAATAAAGTTTGTAAAAAAAATAAAAAATAAACTTACAGTGAACTGATATTATGAATGAAAATAGAGCAATCCACAGTATGACACAGCCATAAAATCCACAGCCCTTCATAGTGGCAGAACACAGACACTTAGATGTCAGAGAGGAATAGAAATCTGTAAGAAATGTTAGGAAATCTTTTAATGAATAGTTCCTGAATACGTGCTCCTTAAAAGCCATTTTACAAGATTTGGAGCTGTTTTCTGCCTGACCTAAATTTGTATTTTGTTAATAACAGAATATTAAACGCATCAAGTTCATGAGGGAACGTGCATAGCAGCAATGGATAGAACTTATCAACTGTCCTACTGTGTAAAATAGATGTACAATATGGGCCGGATCCAGACCTACGTTCCCTTTACGTTTCAGCAGGTAGTGTATTTACGCTATCGTAATTACTATGCACTCCCCTAGGTCGTACGTACTTTTCTCGTTTTGCGCTTTCCAAACCATACCTTAACTTTTCAAAGCGTAACTCCTGTCGGCCGTAATGGCTGCACATACTTATGCGCCTTAGCATGCCCATACTGCATGATTTAAATGCCCCCCGTCTCCAAAGCATAATTACGGGGGTCGTATGCCTAGAACGCCCCATCATTTGTAGTTACGTTCTTGATACTAGGGTGTTACGTATATTCAAAGTTACGTGCGGTAACATCTGCCGCGCGCAGACGCAGTACCTGCAAAATAGCGTTTTTACAACTCTGGCTAGCGGAAATAACTAGCGGACATAGCTCTAGATCTGGCCCTATGTGAATGGAACAGTATGACTGAGCCCCAGAGATGAGGCTGTTTCTCCTAATATGGAGATTGTGGGGTAGTGGCAAGTCCCAATATTGATCTGTTACCATGGCAGGAAATCCAAGATGGATCAATTTAATTAACTCTTTTTAGGCACTTTTTTTTTTTTCAAAATAATATTTTGCTGTTTAGGATTCAGCATATCCCTATCAGAAATGGCTTGAACTATATAATATTACAAAATATAATTTATTCTACAAAAAAAAACTTATGTAATAAACAACCTACTAATAATGTCAATATTTAAAAAATAAAATAACCGTTAATGCAATAATTTTGTTCTTCCGCTATTCCTAAATAAAGTAATTGGCAACTTGCATGGTATTCCACTATTTTGTCATATATGTTGCAAATAATTTAGCAAATCTCCTTTTAGAACAGGCTCAGTTCTTATAAGGGCATCCTTTCCTTATAGAAATCATGCAACTATTAAAGTATTTTTAAATGTACAGTTAAATAAACAGAACATCCCAACCACTCTTTAATAATTTAAAACAAAAAAACAAAAATAAAAAACAAAATGGTTTCTGAATGATGCAGTGCATCAACATGTGGGTTTATTTATGTCCTTAAAAAAACGTATGTTATGTCAATATTTTTGAGGTTATTACATAATATTACTATGGTATGTAATACAATATTAAAATATGGTGTATCATTAAAAATAACTATCAAGGAAATATGGAAAAACTTACCTGTGTAGGTAAAAGATATTCTTAACTTAGCCACAGGTTGCAGCTCACTCCTCTGTGCATATGCATGTGTAATAAAACTCACTGCCTGGGCTTAAATAAAACTCATATAATGTGTTAATGATTACCAATGACCAATCCAAACAGACAGTTTTACTTATCTTGATTGTTTTGAAACCTCTAAAAGTCTCTTTATAACAGTAATTCCAGTAAAAGAACTATGAAATTATAAATGCTTGTGTTAAAAATCATATACTTTCAAGAAAGCCAAATATTTTTTTCAGAAAACAAATATTTGTTTTGTTAAGTAATTGTTCATTGGCTAGACAGCAAGCGGAGCCAGCATGCAGCTACCAGGTCAGACGGGGGAGGGTGTTATTTAGTATGAACGTGTGGTTAAAATAGTATATACTGAGAAGAGGTGCAGGGTCAGATTAAATATATAGGAACCTCTGAGAAAATAACTTGTGAGGGCCCCTGAACATATTACATTTAAATTTTTTATTATATTCATGCAATATATGTGATGAAAAAAAGAGATGTCGTCTTCCTGCGACTTTCCTGTCCCTCCAGCACTCTCTGGAAGGTGACCATGACCTCCTTCTTGGAGATGATGATGTCTACGTCCCTTGCCACGCTCTTCATCGTGTCCTACAGGATCTTGCCGACTACACCAAAATGTGATACCAAATAAGTAGCGTATTACAACACGATGCCCCTTCCCTTTTTTTGTTCTACCTGCTCCAGCAGACCTTCCGAGCGACTCGCTGATTGTTGTCCTGGCGGTCTTTTTTCAGACCACCTAGCACCTTCTCATCTGAAAAAAAGACCAAAGTTAAGTGGGGCAACCCAAGGCAGAGAACAGGGTAGTGTTTGAGTGCCTCACAGAGTGGAAGTGCGTGACTTCACTCCCTGGTCGGGCCTCACAGCCAGAGCTGTCCTCCCATTCATCCATGGCGAATCCTTCGAGATTCGCCATGGTCCGCTAGGGAGACAACCGCCTGTCATTACAAGAATCGGGTAAGTGCTGCTCCACATGCCTCCTTTTTTGTCCTTTGTGGTCAAACAAATGCTGGATCTCGATTTTGAGGGTGGGGCTGCCCTCGATTGGGCCTGGATGATCTCCTGGGCTCCTCGTTCTCCAATGGTTCTAGCAAGGGGGCCACACCTGCACCATATAATGGCCCCAAATCCAAGGGGGATTGGATTACCCAGTCTTCGGCCTGTCCAGTAGGCATTCCAGATCTTGAATAGGGTCCTGGATTCGAGGGGCGTGGGATGAACCACTGTTCGTCCCTTGGCAATGCACAGACTTCTTCTCCACACTCCTCTTTGGCTAGCTGTTGTGGCTTGTCTAAAAACAAGCAGTAGTGAAGCATGTTCCAGTGTAAGACTCGGGTCTTTCCATTCGCTGAAGTTACCTCATATACTAGGCTATCTGGTGTAATGCAACGTTTGACCACATAGGATGTCACCTCCCAGCATTTGCAAAACTTGTTGCCTACTGCCTTTATCTGAACAAGCACTCTTTGGCCTACCTCCAAAGGAGCTGGTGTTGATTTCCAGGCAGGTCTCATTCTGCCTTTAGCCTTTGATGATGTTCTTCTACCACCCAGCATCTGTCTTCAATTATTTTTTAGCAGGGTAATACACAGCTAGATTCTATAGTTCTTTACCAGTGCATCCAAACAGGAGGAAGTATAGAGCAAATCCTGTAGTCTGATGAATCCATTGGTTGTAGGCTCAGACAAACTGAATGTATTCTGGTCACCAGTTCCGCTTCTCATTTACCAAGACCCTTATCAGTTGCAACAGTGTGCAGTTGAAACACTAACAAACTCCATTGCCTTGTGGATGGTATGGGGTAGTCTGAGACTTATCCATGCCATAGAGTTGGCAGAGTCCCACCATCAGCTGTCCTTGGAAGCATGCCCCCTAATCAGAGTGAATGCGCTCTGGACACCCATATGGTTGGATGAACTTCTCCACCATGGCTTGGACCGCATTCCTGGCAGCTGATCCTGAGTTGGGACCACAACCATAAACTTTGTGAAGTATTCCTTCATCACCAATGCATACCGATGTCCACTGATCGATTCCCCGATCAATACATAGTACACCATAAGGAGCTCCAGGGGTTGACTGATCTGGATCACCTGAGAGACAGTCTGCTGTTCCGCTGGCTTGGTCACTCCACATCGGGCACATGTCAGACACACCCTCTTCACAATACGCAGCAAGCTAGGCATGAAATACTGCCTCTGTAGATACAGTCAGTTGTTCCCATGTGAGCCCCCGCCTCGTGTGCTTCCACGGTCAGTCCCTCCACCAGCAACTCAGGCGCCACCCCTTGATACACCATCCTCAATTCCTGTGGTACATAAACCGTCTACACAGCAAGTTGACACGGAGCAACAACCGTTCCCACTGGTGCAGGATTTTATTTCCAAGGGGGTAAAGATGACTCCTTTCCAAGCTCATATCTTCTGTATACTGGGATCTTTGTCTTGTTCCACTGCCTAGCTGGAGCTCGACTCTTGAAGCAATGTCACCCACACCTGGCTTTGTGTGGGCATCTTCCAAAGGACCCTCGGTGGCAGTTCTCTGGTGAGGTCTTGGATGTCCTCTGCCTCTCGCCTTTCATCCCCAGGACCTGTGGGAGTTTGACTGGGGAACCTGGACAGGGCTTCAGCGTTTTGGTTGTATTTACTAAGCCGGTAGCGGATCTGGACGCTGAACTCAGACAGTCTCACCACCCAATGCTGTTCCTAGCTTCACCGAATCCAGGTGAGCCAACGGGTTGTTATCTGTCACTACTGTGACCTTGGTGTCCGTGAGGTACTCTGCAAACTTTCCTGTACCCGCCCAAACTGCCACCAGAAACTCCAACTTAAAGACACTGGGCCTGATCCAGAACTACGCATCGATGTGAATTTACGCGTGTCGGAGACGTAAATTCGCAGTTTAGAATGCACTGCGCATACACACCATAGAAAATACGCACATTCACGTAGTGTAATTGTGAATGTATGGGACATTCACGTATGTGTCACGTAAATACTTACGTGTGGGCGTGCCTACTTTACGTTTCTCCAAAATACGTCTGAAATACGTGAAGTAGGCGGGGGGTGGTATTTAAAGTGTACAGTATGGGCGTGCTAAGCTGCGTACGTTCACGTAGTCTATACGTCCGTTAGCGGACGTACGCTGTTATGTGTGAAAAAGTTAAGGTAGGGTTTGGGCAGCGTATCTTGACAAAATACGTCCGTGCAAGGGGTGTGCCGAGGGGAGTGTAGCGAACTTACGTGCACGAAAATACGCTCCGCGAATAAACGTACGGCACACGTAGTTCTGGATCTACCCCACTGTCATTACTGGGATTCCTCTCCACTTCGCGCAAACTCCTTTTGGCAAAGGCGATCTCCTATCTATTGTCCATCCTGTACTTGGGTTAGCACTGACCCCAATCCTTGCGACTGCTGTCTGTGTATACAATGAAAGGCTTCCCAAAGTCAGCATAGGACAGCACCGGGGCCCGGAGGAGGGCCTCCTTCAGGCAAACGAATGCCCCTTCCTGTGGGATATTTCATTACATGGAGTGTCCCTTAAGCAACTGGTGAGAGAGTCCACTCGCAAAGAGGTCATCTTAGCTTTGGTACTTAAAAATGGTGACAGAATCTCAGAAGTAAGTGTTGGTGAGAACCTAGGATCCAGTGATCATCAAACCGTATGGTTTAGTATAATGACTGAGAGAGACACGTACCACACAAACACAAGGGTGCTAGACTTTAGGAAGGCAGATTTTGTGGAAATGGGGAAATGTGTAAGTGATTCTCTGGCAGAGTGAAGGCACATGAAAGGAGTACAGGAGCAGTGGGGAAATTTAGAAAATGCATTATTAACAACAACAGACCTTTGTATAAGAAAGGTTAGGAAAAACCCCAGAAAAAGAAAGCCAATGTGGTTTACAAAAAAGGTAGCAACTATAGTGAAAGCAAAAACAATGGCCTTTCAGAATTAATGATGACAGGGGGGAGTATTTTGCAAAGCAGAAGGAGGCTACAAAGGTTATCAGGGCAGCAAAGGCATAAACTGAGGAAAAACTGGTTCACTTGGTACGAAAAGGGGACAAAAGCTTTTTCAGGTATTTTTCAGGCTTTTTCATGAAAGGTGAAAAACTAAGGAGGGTATAGTAAGGCTCAAAACAGAGAGAGGGATTCTTGTTGAGGGTAAAAGGGCTGTGGCAGATCATCTTAACAAGTATTTCTGTTCAATATCCTCAGAGCTCTGCCTGTTGCACTGACATCTCCCAGGGAGACTTCATATTGGTGGGGAGAGCTAATTTGCTGTATCTCCTGGTGCTACATTCTTGAATGGTGACCATGTGAGCCAGTACTGGCCAGAACCAGTTGGGGCAGTCACTAAGTTTACACAGCATTACTGGCACCTGTCCTTTTTTTTACAATGCCCATTGTTCGGGCCACCAGGTATTCTGTTGCCTTCTTGGGGTTGTCTACTGGTTCCACAAGCACCCCCATTCCCTCAAGTTTCCAATGGGTACCAACTTCGAGGTGGTCAACAAGCTAATGCCGTGGAGCAAGCTCCAGTGGCTGACCTCTTTTATTCGGGATCAAACCCAAGAGTCACTCGCTTGTTGAATAGGCTTCTGTACCACCAATATCCTCCAGTATCCTGCCTGAACAGCTCTTGGTCCAAGCTCCATAGGATGTTCATCCCCATGATTACTATGATGATCCCCTTCTTCCCGAGAGCCTAACCACAGTACACAACATCCATCCATACCACTCCAACAACCGGAATAGGAAGGTCATTGGCCGCCGTAACACAGAACCAAGATCGGGCTTTATCTGTTCGTAGGTGGGTATAGTCCTTGGGACCCGGTGTCTATTAGGCAATGCTGTTTCACCCCCACCATTTTTGCCACAGCTACGGGACACTCTCCTATCAACTCAGCCGAGTTCACAATCTCTCCTTGTCCCCCCTTTTCTTCCCCCGCTGTCAATCAAGTGACTTCGAGGGAGTTTAGTTTAAAGGCCTCTCATCCCTGGGACCCTTTTCTGGACAATTCCGAGTGAAATGTTCAGGTCTCCCACAGTTCCAATAGTGTGGCACTTTGTTCCTTGGGATTGGAAGATACTGGGGGCTGGAGGCACATGATGGGGATACTGGGGGGCTGGAGGCACATGATGTGGATACTGGGAGGCTGAAGGCACATGATGGGGATACTTGGGAGCTGGAGGCACATGATGGGGTTACTGGGGGGCTGGAGGCACATGATGGGGATACTGGGGAGCTAGAGACACATGATGGAGATACTGGCTTGGTTAGAGACACATGATGGGGTATACTGGGAGGCTGGAGACACATATGGAAGACTGGATACACACAAGGGGGGGAGACTGGATGGATATATATGCTGTATACACACACACACAAATTAGTTAATAATAAAGGGCCAGATCCAGACCTAGGTGATAGTTACGTTTGCGTAGCATATTTATGATAGCATAATTTCAATGCACTCCCCTCGCTTGTATGTACTTTGGCCATTTTACGCTTCCCAAACTCTACCTTAACTTTTCAAAGCACAAGTACTGTTGTACGTAATGGATTCACATTCATAACGGACTAGCCCGGCCCATACTATGAGATTTAAATGCCTCCCTCCGCCTACAAAGCATAACTACTTGTGTCGTTTGAAAGCCTCCGCCCCTTCATTCGTAATTAAGCTGATGGTATGTACGTACAGAGTTACGTGGCTAACGTACTTAGGTCTGGATCTATCCCAAAGCGCTTACAAGGCTGTGATTCTTTTGTATTGTGGTTACAAATGTTTTCTGTTGTCCAAGGAGGCCTTTTTTAACTGCATTGTGGTTACAAAAATGTTGAATTTATTGTACAATGGTCAGAAGGATGCAATCTGTATTGTATGGCAGCCTCTATGGTATAGCAGGTCGTAGGATAATGTCTGTATGATATGGCTGTCACTAAGATTTATAGTCTGTATTGTGTGGCAGTGTTAAAGATGAAGTGGGAATTGTATAGAGGAGACTAGGAGGCTGTTTGTATTGTATAGTAATGACTATGATTTGCTTTCTTTTATTGTGGTTACAAGATTGTGTTTTATGACGCTCACATGTATACTGTACTCTATTAACTATAATGTGAAATTGTTAAACAGGTGGGCGCAAATTAAAGTTCGCGAGTGTACATGATGGGGAGACTGGCTTTTCCCTCTGGCGTTTTAGACATTAAGTGTTTGACCATTAGCCTTGTTTCCGGGTCAGTACCTCCATGAGCATCATTCAGTATATACCTTCATGGATCAGATTATTCCCTTAATTTTATATATGCATAATATGAGAGTCTTAGTGTAGTGTTTGCGATGTTAGACAGAATTTTAGAGTTTTTTGTATATTATTTGTGATGTTAGATATATAGAGTCGGATTTTAGAGTTTATAGAGTTATTAGGAGTTTTACATGTTCGGTGAAATGGAACGTTTAAAATTAATGCTATCTATTGCAAAATATTTTGTGTCAATATTCATATGCACATTGCATTAAAAACCATGACTATTGAATAGATCGTATGTAAACACCTGGTCTATAAATAAGGAATGAACAATGTGGGTTAAAATAATTTATTAGTTTTTTCCAATCATGCTATGTACATCAATATTCTTTATGGATATGATATTTCAAATACAATTGTATGGAAAGATAAGATTTGTGTATCTTTTAAAGTATTGGATAGATTATGTCAGTTAACAATCAGCGGCATACAGGATATAGGAAAATCTTACTCCGTAAAGAAGGAAGCAGTGATTGAACTCCAATGATACACAGCTGGAGGAATCCCTTATAAACTATTCCGGAAGACACACTAACCACTTTTGAGAAAGGAGAGCATCCGAAACGCGTCAAGTGGTTACCACACATCACCCGGTGTTCCGTTTTAGGACTTCCGCCACAGGAAACCAGAGCTTCCATCTCGAGCACGTCGTACCTCTGCGGTCTCCTGCTTCTGTTCCACCATCCAGCCAATCCTCGCTGCCCGAGCAGACGTCCCAACAGGCAAGAAAGACTTGCTGCTATCGGTGTTCTCTGGAGACTGGGGTATGGGTAGTTCCTTTTCGTTACACCTAGGTTATGTTTTGTCTGTTTAGTTGTTTTTTATTATGTCTTAAATACCCAGTAAAATGTATGTTTTAATTATACATTCTCTTGGGTTATTTTGAGACGTTAAGGGACCTGTTAAAGGTATATATATTATGATAATCTGGCGGTTCTCTCACCAGACCCTCCGATAATCAAAGTTTGATCTTAATGCGCTGCATTCAAGTTCACATAAGGTATATCTTGTCAATGTTTAGGAGAATACCAGAGTTTATGTGATTTATTAACCTCCATTTTATTGTTTTGTTTTTTTTTAATCATTTTTTCCATTTCCCCAAAACTTTTGGAGTGCGTTTATTATATACGGAGCATCAGTTTGCTGAACTAAGGACTATATGAGACTGATTCTTTTTTCCTGTGTGCCGCTGCTCAATGCTTAGATATCCAATAGATGGTTTTCTGTGATATATTCCATGTTTTACATATTATAAGAATCCACACCATAGCGCTGTTCCCCATAATCACCCCCCCTCTGTTATTCACTTGTTCTATAAGGATTAGGACTCCTTGATGAAGGTGGGCTGCTGCTAGGTTTTAAGCGCTTTTAAAGTGGAACTATTCTTTATAAAAAGAGAATGTGAACTGGGAGCAACAATAACAATGACAAAACTGGGAACAATACAAAAATAAGCAACAGGCTATAAACGCTACCAAGTAAAAATACAAACAGAAATCAGAGGGAACACTGAGTACAAAGTAAGAGTAACCAAAACACTAACTAGGAGCACAAAGGTAAACTGAATACAAAATACAGAGTAAAAAAACTGAGAACACTAGAGCACAAGGAAAACCCAAATACAAACATACAAATGATTATAAATACATACATAACCAAAGAGTAAGCAACAAACAGGACAAAGGGCAGCTGGTACACAAACATGCAAGGCAGTAACAGCAGGACTGGAATAAACAAGAGGCAGACAAGGCAGAAAAATTTGCAGTCGGTTAGAAAGTGTGGCTTCCGAAAAAAGGGATATTCGAAAGTCACTTTTCGAATGTCCCTTTTTCCGAAGCTTACACTTTTAGAATTTTTGTTAATGAATTGGTGAGTATGCCGTTCAGCATACTCACCCATTCACTTTTGAAAAGAACAGATCACTCCGCCGCTGCTCGCCAGACTGAGGGGAAAGGTGAGTAAAGTCTTTCTGCGGGGTTAGGCTCAGGTTGTAGGGGAGGGAGGGTTAGGGTTAGGCTGCAGGGGAGGGAGGGTTAGGGTCAGGCTGTGGGAGATGATGGGTTAGGGTCAGGCTGCAAGTTAGGGAGGGTTAGGGTCAGGCTGCCAGAGGGTTAGGGTTAGGGTCAGGCTGCAAGTTAGGGAGGGTTAGGGTCAGCTGGTAAGAATTAGGGGAAGTACCACTACTTTTTTTTTTTACACTTTTCGGAGCACCGAAAGCTCAGTGCTCCGTGAATCGATTGCAATGCCTCCACAAGGCATATGCAATCGAAATCCCAGCCAGTTCGCAACTGGCTGAGGAGGAATGGCCGATTCAAAAATTGGCCATTTGGACTGCAGCCCCACACCCAAAAATGAGCACCTGAGTCCTAGTTGCTCAGGTGCTCTTAATTAATCATGATGGCAAAGTCTAAACAGCAGCCCCTAGGGGCAGGTCAGGAGAATGTTCACATTGAACAATGAGTCCCACAGCAGCCCTAGGGGCAGATCAGGGAAATGTCCACCGTGTAACACGATGGCGAACCTCGTGCAGGTAACCGGAGAGCAGGATTGACAGATAGGACACAGATGCAGGATCCAGGTACAAAGGGTTACAGGTAAGCACACACAATGCAAGGGAACAGGGACTGGACGACTGGTGCAAGGTAACAGGTTCCTATGTACAGGGTACCATGATCCAGGCAGATAATGGGATCCAGGCTTGTATACAGGTACTAGGAAAGCAAATTAAAAAATGTATGTATTGTGCTTCTAATCTTTTAATAAACACTTTAAGTTTGAGTCAGTTGGGCCAGACTATTAGAAGAAAAAAATCCATGGCTTATTAAATACTGCATACCGGTACACGATGACTGTACTGTCTTCCTGTTGCCATCAGGATCAATATGAACAAAATCTTCTGAAATGATTGAAATTCAAATGAATAATCATAAGAATCAAACAAGTTGAAAGTAATGGAAAGGGAGTGTGGGGGAACTTATCCCGACAATCAAAGAGGAGGGAGCCAGACATGAGGGGCAGGGCCACCTTTAGGAGTGCCAGGCTTCCCTTTCGTGGATCAATATACAGATGCTTGTAGGTATCAACAATACGTGTTTTGCGATTCCTACTAGTGTCTAGTGCACTCTGTAATCCTCCTCTGAAGGTGGCACATGTGGGCAGGGTGCAGTGGCCTGCAGCCTAGGTCTCCAATTTTCTGGTGGTGGCCCTGGTGAGGGGTCTTATAAACTTGTCTTCCCAGGACCTCCATTCAGGCCTACTGGATCCCCTTGGGCAAAACAAGTAAACATCTAAGCAATTAAATTACTTGCCTGCCACCTCCTATCCCAGGGTTTAACTCCCTTCAGGTTAAATCTTAACCTTTGGTTATCATGAAAAGATACAAAGTAAGTGTAAGCACAATAGGAATATTACTAGAAAAGTATACAGACTGAGAACCTGCAATCATGTGCTGTTATATCACTAAAGAGAATAGAACTAAAGATCTGTGCAATATATACTTACAGGACTGGGTTTAAAGTTGAGCATTTGCCTATATTTTACATGGAAGCGCAACAGAAGTCAATAACAGTGCATGTGAGCATAAAAACTTGGACACAATGGGGCTGAACCAGACCTACGGCTGCCGCACTAATTACGTTCTGCGCATGCGCCGGGCAGATGTTGCCCAGCGTAGTTAGGGAAACTCGATCCTTAGCTACTGTTGTGTAGTTATGGCAAAGGGGGCGTTCCTCGCCATAAGTACGCAACCGTTACGGAAGGAAGGTGGGGGAAGGTAAGTAAATGAGAGAGGGAGGGCGGGTTAGGGCAGTTACTGGCCGGCGTAATTACCTACTGTTATGCCGGCTGAAGTTAAGGTTGCCTGCAGCCTACGTAACAGTGAGTAATTCCGCCAGACACAGGGGGAGTGTTGGGGGAGTGCTCCAGAGCTACGCTGGCCATACTTACGGCCAGCGTAGCTCTGGATCAGGCCCAATGTTCGTGCAAGTATTCGAATGCGATACCTTGTGAATCTGCTTTTTTGGAGGTTTAAAAGAGGCCGTTTTTAGATATGTAAATGATGTTTGGGGCATTCCAAACATGGGGGCAGATCCAGAACAACGCCTTTGAGCGAATTTACACGTGGCGGACGCGTAAAATCACTTTTTGGTAAGTACTGCGCATGCACATCATAGAAAATACGCTCCATAACGTAGCGTAAATGTGAACGTATGGGCCATTCACGTATTTTTCACGTAAATCCGTACGTGTGGGCGTGCCAATTTTACATGAGTCAAAAATACGTCTGTAGGCAGGGGTTTGTATTTAAAGTGTACAGTATGGGCGTGCTTAGCTGCGTAAATACGTGTTGCCCATACGTATGTGAGCGGATGACATCGGTTACGTGGGCAAAAGTTAAGGTAGGGTTTGGAAAGCGGAACTCGGACAAAATACGTACATTCAAGGGGTGTGCCAAGGGGAGTGTATAGAAGGTACGCACGCATAAATACGCTACGCTAGTAAACGGATTGCAAGCGGAGTTCTGGATCTACCCCATGATCCGTATGCATCTTTAAAGTTATCAGAATATTGGGCCGTATTCAGAGATCCGTCGGCGATCGGGCCGCAAATATACGCATCTAATTCTCAGGTCGGAGCAGGTTACACCCACCAGAAAAAACAGTCACTCCGGACCTAAACTTAGACCAGCATTGACTTGCCCTATCTGGCCGCAGTCACTTCCAGCCTTATGTGTATTAGTTTCGGATATTTCCGGTCCTAAGTCTGTAAGCGCGCCCACTTTCCCTCATCTATCTCAATGCCTCCCCCCACCCATTTCTATGCAAATCCTTAGGTCCGTATATTTCCGCTGCACTTAGGGTCGCATTAGTCCCCGCCCGATTCACAAGTCCGTCCCTTAGCCATTTCCGACCTTAACCTCTACGTAGATGGCGTATCACTATTACTACACATGCGCAGTTGATGCAAAATCGATCCGATCCTAAAAATACGCACGGAACTTTCATTAAAACCGGATCTCTGAATACAGCCCATTATGTGCACAGTACATTTTTTGGTGGGCAAAAGAGCTATATATTACTTAAAAGTTGTACATGTAATTTTATTGTCAATAAAAACAGAACATTAAATCGTAAGACTAGGGGAAGGTATAAGGTCTTTCCTTCTATACAAACTGAGGGGATGTAAACAGTCTTTTACACTTTAAAAGCTGGGGGGAGTTACAAGATCTTTCATTCTGTATGATTTGGGGGAAGATAACATCTTTTCCTCTATGAAAGCTGGGGGAGTGTAAAAAATCCTTCACACTATACAGTCTGGGGGTAGGCAAATAGACCTTTACACCATGCAATCAGATGCAAGGTACTTAGACCTTCACCCTATATACTCTGGGGAGAAGGCAAATAGACCTTCATACTATACACTCTGGGTAAAGTTGTATGGCAATTTGTACTGTTGTTCTTCCCTAGTTACACGGCTATTGAATTTTGTTTGACACATGTAATTATTAAATTTAGCATCTGCTGCATAGTAAATTTACTCCATTGTCACCTTTAGTATTTCCTGAAGATTTTTACATTGTTCTTGGACATTGAATGCATTGTTGTAGCATTAGTTTAGATAACACAATTTCTGTTATGATCAAACTCAAACTCAGCTGGAATCTAAAATAGTATTTCCAATCATACATCCAGTAAGTTAAGCTTGTGTTCTATACAGGTCCCTAATTTAAACTATATTCCAAATACCCAGTTTTGTTTGGACTTTGTTATAAAATATGGACTTTTAAAAAAAATATTGACATGTACTGGCGACCATTTGCCCTATATGCTATGTCTTTTTTACCAAGAAATAAGCAGTAAATAAGCACCGCCTCTGCAGGGTATTTGCTACTAGGCATGTAGGGACATAACTTCAATTCTTACAGCAGCCATTAGGTGGTAAAGGCTTCTAACCATAGCTGCTCTGCTCCACAGCCCAGCGCTGATCACATCAGACCTGTGATGATTTTCCCTCCCATCTTTTCCTTCACGTCTTGTGTGCAGTCTCCCCCCCCCCTTCCTTCACATGCCCCATGTGCAGTCGTCGTCTATAGTTTAGGGAAAGGACTAATATAACTGTGCTTGCCCCGCCTACTTTCTGGTTAGCCACTCCACAGGAGGCCTCTTCCAGATTTTTTTCCAGGGCCACTTTATTTTCCCAATCCGCCCCTGGTGCAGTCCCTCCCTTCTTTCACATGCTCTGTGTGAAGTCTCCTCCCCCTTTTCCTTCACATGCCCTGTGTGCAGTCTCCTCCCCCTTTTTCTTCACATACCCTGTGTGCAGTCCCCCTCCCCCTTCATTCACAAGCCCATGCAGGCCCTGTGTGGAGTCTCCCTCCCTTTTCTTCCCTCACAAGAGTGCTGACAGTTTAGATGCAATTTCCCTCCCCCTCGCACCAGGCCTGAATTTCTGCACTGGATGGAAGACAGAAGAGGAGACTGACATATAGGACTGAGGTAAGCTTCATTTTTTTTTTACGTGTGTGTGTGTATTTAATATAAAGTAAGGGAGTTCAAGAATCAGTTAGTTTTTAAACTTTTTTTTTTTTTACTTTTTAAGTCAAGCAATAAAATTTTTTTAAATGTTCAGTTTCTTAAAAATCATCCAAACATGAAACATAAAATGGACAAGAGGCAAAAAGAAGAGAAAAGCAGCAGTATTGTAATATTGTTTTGATAGAACCATGTGTAATTGTGATTATTTTATATGTGATTCTCTACCTTAAAGCAGTTATCTGTATGTAGATTGTAACAGCAAGGTGGAGAACCACATATGCGATTATCACTTTTACACGTGATTGTGATTATTTTATATGTGGTTCTCCACCTTAAAGCAGTTATCCGTATTTAGATTGTAACAGCAAGGTGGAGAACCACATATGCGATTATCACTTTTACACGTAATTCTATTTAATATCAAAATAACATTACATTATTGTTTACTTCTTTCTTCTTCTTTTGTCTCTTCCCCACTGACTATGGCACTCCCTTCACTTTGTATTAATTTCTTTAAAATCTGAGCAGTGGTACACAAGTGGCCTAATGCATGGTTCAAATATGTCTATATAGAAATGTGTGTGTGTGTGTATACACGCACACACACACACATATGGGGGGGAGGGGTTTGGGGCACTTTGGACCTGCTCGCCCTGGGAGCCATACTGTCTAGAAACAGCACTGACAGTAACGTTGCTGTCCAATTATTTAGTTCCCTGCCATCTCCCTGTGTATGTTCCTATGGTGTTTAGCTACACCTTCAGTGGCTGTGGTTTGGCTATGATTAGTCCAGCAGTCATTGTCTGTCACAAGGCCGCCTCTTAGCAGAACCAGATAACATCTAAATATATTGATGTTAATAGCAGCACATACCAAGGATAACATTGTATATATTGTAATAACATTGTAATATACTTTGTTTACAATAGGACGGCTATAAAGAGTGCTTCTGACCTGTTTTGAAGATTTTTTTGTCTAATGGCGAGGTTCATTTTACAGTGCAGTCCAGATATTCTAACTTAATCACGCTTGTGGCTATTTTTCCTTTTATTTTACAGGTGCGGGTCCTCAAAGCTGCCGAGCACTAACTATAGGTCATTCAGTAGTGGTGGGGGAACCAGCATTTCATTTAATGCAAGGGGAAGGAGTTGTTAGTTATTGGATAGTTACACCCCTCAAAGCTATTAAGAGGCCACACCAAGTGGTTGGGTGCCGTTATGCTGCCACGGTTCTACCGTAACGTGCACTTTGAAAGGGTTTAGTACCCGGTTTTTGATTCTTTACCTGGGGGTGTCTGGACAGGGAATGCCTGTTCTTAATTACTTTATTCCATCTGCTTTCCCCCACCTGCTATTTCACCTCTAACTATATTGCATAGTCAAATATAATTCCAATCTACAAATCTGTGTTCCATTGTCACTTACTATGGGCTACCAGATTGCCTTATAATACATCTGGAGGCAAAGTCTTAAATTTTCGAGCATGCAATTAAAAGAGATCTCTTCGCAGTCCATAGTTCATTCCCCGGCTTGCCCATATGTTGGTCATGCAGCAACCCTAGGAGCACGTGGCTTCTATCCAGCAGATAGATAAAGTTTGCAAAAAAAAGTTTTTGACCTCTGGGGTAGAGTGGTAGTCCAAGCAGAAACTTCAATCTCTGACAGATTGCATGACAGTGTGCAACTTCCTGAGCAGGATATGGTTTCATTTATTAATAACCTTATGGGGTGCTTAAAGGTCTAAGGTGGCAGGCGGTTGGTACTGGAGAGTACCTCTGCTGTGGCGGTAGCAGTGGGTGAGTCAGCAATTAGTTAGCGCAGTGGGAAGGGATTTTAAGGCATTGTTAGGCACACCCCTGGATGCTAATTAGAAATGCCAAGCCCAGTGGCCGGTTCTTAGTCTGCCGACGCAGTACTCCAGTGACCATACTAAATCCTTGACCTGGGGGCGCTGAGGACAGGGGATGTCACCGGTGTTTGCAGCTGACTTACCCACCTGCAATTTTGCTTTCTTGCTGAACAAATTTCATAGTCAAAAAAGCAATTCCAGTTAATAAATCTGTGTCCCTTTTTTAAAATCCAAAGCAATGCTTCAGTGTCATTATTTCGTAGGTGGTGTAAAAGGTGTGATTGGAATGTCAGCCATTGGTCATTTATGCATGGTCATCAGTGTTGGGACTTTTGTATATATTGTAGAAATGCGACCGTGCGCCTATGCAATTCAGAATTGTGTTTATGTTACTTATGCACTTCCATCTGTCGCAAGCACAAATGTGTTATTGAAAAATTAGTGCGAAGCTCAAAAACACTATCGAGTGCGCACAAAAAAAATCACCAAACTCCACTACGAAATGATCCTGAAATCCATTCCATATACGTTTTGCTGCTGTAACCAGAGTCTGATGAGGACAGCCTGCTGAATTGTCTGACTGACTGACTTTCAGCGTGTGGCACCTGGCTGGAGTGTTTATTGCAAACAAATAATTATTACGTGTACAGCAGTTTTTAACATTTGCAAGGCTGCATTTCTGACTGTGCAGCCTTGCAGAAATGCAGAGCTTCCATTACGTTATTCCTACTGATAATTATGGAATCCGGGAGATGGGAATACTCCAGGCAGGAGGAGAAGGTACAGGGTTTGATACATTAGAGGAAGGTCAATAGATAAAATTATTGCAAGGGTATCAAGACCGTTTTATTGCAGTTCATAATACTAAATTCTTTGGTACAAACTACAGAGATTATAGGTTAAATCTCCTGATCATTTGATGCTTGGACCAATAATTGCACTGGTGTATGGCCTGCTTAAGTCTACAGATATAAAATTGCATTTCTGGTATATCAGAAAAATACTGTCTTGGTATAAAAAGGTATGTAAAAAAAAATCTATTTAGCAAATTTGCATCTTGTGATTTTTTGTTTAATGTAAGTAAAACACAGAAGAGAAACCAATTTTTAAAACCAGCGACGATTGGATTAAGAAAGTGACTGCTGACTAGAGACAAAGAAAAATATTGGGCTAGATCCAGAATTACAAAATGTGGATGTTTTATGCACACTGTCTGCTTAATACGCCCATATATGGGCACTGTCCATGCGTTAAAGGTTTGCAAAATGGGTCTGGATCCTCATGATCCAGGCTTCTATGCCGGAATCCTTTCCGATGGCGGTACTGGATGCCCCATTTTCCTCACATATATGGACTTAGGATTGCACGGATATCGATCATCATAAATCCCCTGCTGCTGCAGAAGTAGATATGATAGTAGAGGCAGCTGACTTCTGGATCCAGCTCGTTGTGTTGAAATATAAGAGTTGATAAAGTTCTGGCCAATGTTTGTAGGTTAAATGCATAATTTTAGTTGCACGTACGATAGGTCTCAATTATGTGTCCTAGGTGGCAAGCTTAGGAGTGTTACGAATGTCGCAACCAGGGTGCGGAGTCTAACTAGGGCCTGGTCTTCAATAGAGCCCCTGATGGTGGGGGTAGTCTGGGCTGCAGGACACCTAGCAGGTTGCGATCCCTGGAGGTGACACCCGGAGAAGGAAAAGGAAAAAAAGGTGGAAGAAGGCTGGAGAAAAGCAGAACGGAAGTAAACAGAGAGTGGGAACAAGAGAGTTAGCAGAGGCTAGCTCTGCCAAACTACACAAAGGGACAAACGAAATACACAAGGGCTAGCGCACTCTAATACAAACAAAGGGAGCACAACAGGGGCACCACACAGTTATTGGCTGGCACAAGAGGAAACACTAAGACAAGAAGACTGGAGGACACAAGGAGTAGGCAGGGAAACTACAGGAGCTGGGGCACCCAGAAATCAAAATAAATACACTAGGCAGAGCACTAGGCAGCGCACAAGGCAGGAGCAGGAAACAGCCTGGGCTAACTGTGAACTATAACTAGCAGCAAGAGACAATGCTGCTAGAAATTATGAAGGGGTTGCTGGCCAGTGATTGACTGGCAGATCCATACCTACGGCTCCGATTGACTGTGTGACCTATCAGTAAAACAGCAGCCAGAAGGTCATAAAAGGCAGAGGGATGAAGGGCACGCCCACTATTAGCAGCAGCTAAGTAACAACATGTGCAGGCCCTGCATGCCTTGCAGGGAATGATCTCTGCAGAGGAAACAGCAAGAGCCAGTTGCATAAGAGGTAAATACTTACATGTCACCATTATTAGCGTGGCGACATGTAACAGGGAGTTTCTCATTTCTACTGAGAAATTAGAGAAAATACACAAAACACAAAATATGGCATGGATGGGATTCAAAGGAGCATGCAAAGAAAGAATGGCAGGCAGCATACGTCCACACAAAGCAGACTACCTGTGTTTGATGTAACTATTTTGCAGTAAATGAAGTGTACTTGGTCGTTATGTTGGTCTGAATCTGGAGCAGTGGACTACATACCTCTACCCCTTCCCTCCCAGAAAACACCTTTCCCGATGCAAGCAGTTGTACAGTGACTTGTGTTCGGGTCTGGACTGCACTCGCACTGCGCATCTTTTCTTAACATATGCAGTGCAAAAACATGCTGAGAAAAGCTCTGCCATCAGGCATATGTTCAGGCCCAGTGAGCGGGATCCAGAATTATGATTCTGTAAGGAAAACAGATAGAAAGTTGCACCTGGGCAAAACCAGTTTTAGAGGAGTGTCAAATAAATGTTATTCTTTGCATTTGCCCAATCTCCAAGATTATACAGGTCACTTGTTTCTTCTTGAGACACAGTTCAGTGGTTCTGACTTGGACAAGAGCATCTGCTGTGTCATTACTTTTTAATCCAGTGTGTGAAGTAACATGTCCAAAAGACACAGAACATATAGTACACTGAGTCCAAATGCTAACCTATATTACTGTACCATCCCAGACAGACTTATCATGAACCTTCCAATTATTTTGCTGCCAGGTGGGCACGCATGTTGTAAAGCTCTATTGCCCAATCGTTTGTGTTAAATGCCATTAGTAGCATGCAAAAACTTTACCTTCCCGCTGCCGCAGCTCCTGTGGTGCCAT
>WWET01000748.1:426112-455268 GCA_011038615.1 Limnodynastes dumerilii | reverse complement strand
CCTGCTGTCAGAAGTCCCTTATGTGTGAGGAGAGAGGTCAACCCTCGCTTGTTCCGTACCTAGGAGCACACGCTGTTTGATATAACAGGCTTTCCAATGTACAGTAATCCTGTGAACCGAATAACACCATGCAACTGTTATATTAAACTACCGTGGACTGTGCCTCCTTCGGAGCATGCCTTGTAGGTTTAAAGCGCTAGAATGAAAACTGCATTGCTGCTTATACCATTGGCAGAGATGTGCAGCGCTCACTCATCGGAGTGTGAAATATCTCCCAGTATAACGGATAAAAGTAATATATATCTTAAATAGTTTAATAACATTCTTTAATGGCAAACCACTGCGTAATATGTTGAAGTCTAAGTCAAGGATCGATATAATGTATTGATATTTCTGAAAGAGAAAAAAAGGAGGATACATACAGCCATCCTTTCACCCCCTTGTATGTCTCTACCCCCTTGCATATCCCAAGCATTTTTTCATCCCCTTGCATGTATTATCTCACCGCCTTGTATATCTCCATCGTTTCACCTCCCTTCTATTCTTCTCCAGCAATCCTTTCTCTCCAGTCCTCGACCATTCCTTATTTATCCTTTAACTGACTTACCTTGGCATTGCTGGTGTCCCAGTTCCTGTGTCTATGGCTGCACTCCTTACTAGACTACAGCTTTTAATTAAGTTAAACAATGCAGCCACTTTGTTAATGTTACGACACCACCGGAATTACCTGGAATGGAGGACCGGGGTAGGCGTCTGGAAGAGGCGGACGAGGCTGACCAAGGCGTAGAGTCTAGCAGGATCTGGTTCTTCGCTAGAGCCTCTAATGGTGAGGATAGACTTGTGCTGTAGATTTACCCACAGGTTGCGGCCCCCGGGGCGACGTCCGGGAGAAGAAAGAGAGTGGAAGCAGGGTAAAAGGGAATGGATGAGAGAGAGGGTAAGTAGGAACAGAAGTACCAGAAGGGACTGGACTGTGAAGAATTACACTAAATACTGAACAGACGAAACCAGGGGTGACAATACAGGACTGACTAACCAAAACAGACTGGGAAACTCACTCACTCACTCAACCGTAGGAAATCCCCTAAGGGATACAAACACAGGCACTCAGGAATAGGATGGGTTAATACGAGGATAAGAATGGCAAGGGAGAGAGAGAGGGAGATTCAGACAAAAAAGGCAGGATAACGATGGGGCACTCAAGATCAAAGAAGATAAGCAAGAAGACACAAGGCAAAAGGGTAGCAAGCTATAGGCACCAGAAAAGGATACAATAACTATAACCAGCGCCTGCACTGCGGACCGGGAGGCTATTTAACGGAGTGCTGACCAATCACAGGAATGCAGAGAGCGCGCCAACAGAAGGGATAGGCCAGCGCCATGGCAACCGGGACTCCAGCCCGACAGCTAGAGCAAATGTGCATCTCTCGTTGCCCTTGCAACGTCACTGCCAAGTGCCGGAAGAAGGGGAATCAGCCGAAGACAGCGCGTCTGAACGGAGGCCAGGACCGAAGGAGAACGAGGAGAAGCTGCAGGAGTAGGTAAGCCAGGGCAGCTTGCGGCTATGTGGCGCTCCCTGACAGTTAAGCTATTCTGCACCCCTAGTGATGCCTCTGTGTCTGGCTTCCTGGCATGCTCGGGTAATTAGTACCTCATCTCTCTCAGCACCCCTGATTTTACATGAACATACAGTATTGTGTGAGGGGTTCACCTACTGATCAGTGTCCCACATTAAAAGAAGTCCCCCTAGTCATGGAAATGGGAACAAATATGTTTTGTCTCTTTGGTTCCCCTTTCCTGTGTTCTCTTTCTTACCAGTCATATTTCTATACTGATTAAGAAAGCCGAATTTCAGTGTTAAACTTATCACGGACTGACTAAGTTGGGTATCCAACAAAAAATCACAAAGAAAAAAATCTCAATGGCGCTAAAAGTAGTTTTATACTAAATAATTACAGGAAAAAAGCTGCTTACTCAAGGAGAAAACCAACTCCAAACTAAAAACACTCTAACAAACAATGGAAAGTAGCGCTAGATTCACTGTAAAAAATTGTTTATTTATTAAAAAAACTGTGGGTCTCTATGGGACCTACTAACACATTTATGCAGCTTCTATTAATGCAACAATATTATTAAGTATCTCCCCAACTTGGTAAAAAATTGCTACAAAGTACAAGAGGAATGTCACAAGGATACAGACAGTAGCAAATATAAATGATAACAACTCTCTGATCTTATTTACAGAGAGAATATCAGACCTTGCAAAGCACAAATGTCTGTTCTGAATTACACACTAGATCCAGGCAATTTAATTAGCGACTGTTTCCTTTGCTATGGTGTTGAATATCCTCCGATGAAATGGTTAATATAGCATTCTAATGGTAAAAGTTTGCAGATCAAGTTAGGGATTTAATGATGCAAAAAATAAATAGAGCCACTCACGAAGAGATTGCCAGATGTTCCACAGTCCTTGTTTTGACTTGCAGCTGATCAGATAGCACGCCGATAATCGTGGCGGCTCCACGTGCCGACGGCGTCCCGCCGGCTCGTTGGTAGCACGGGTACTCTTTCTCCTCCCACCAGTACAGGTGAACGAAATAGAATCCTCCAGTGTACGAAGGTAGAGGAGGCGGGGTCCGTTACTGTTCTAGTGCTGCATTGACTGGAAGACTGGCTTTTCAAACCAAACTTTGCGATCTCCTTGGTGGTAGTAGGGTAAAATGAGACTCCAACAATTGGCCTCTTACGCGTTTCTCCACCTCATGCGGTGGTTTCATCAGAGAGTGACATGTCGGAGTCCGGTCTGATCTTTTATTTTTCTCTTATCCAATCATTAGGGAAGTGGGTATATAAATCCCTCCTTCGATATTATTCCTTTATTAACCCCTGGATCTCCTAATGTTTTTCATTTATTTTAAAACAACAGTATAAAACAATTCAACATGTAGATGCAATTTAGACATACATTAATTCAATTTAATTTAAACAGGTGTGCTGGCATGTTATAAATAAATAATAAATAAATAATATAAATAAAAAAGGCAAAAAGATATAATAGAATAAAAAGCATAGGGAATACATATATAAAATAAAAAAATAAAAAAATATATAAAATAAAAAAAATAATAATGTTTTATATATAAATATATAATGAAAGTTCAGAATTTCAAACATAGACAATTAAATAATTTAAATATACAAATAATAAATATTTAATAATTGAAAAGGTAGTACAATCATAGATTATATTCGACGTCTATCATAGTAGACGTCCCTAGGTGGTTTATAGATTTATAGTAATAGTTGTATAATGGGACTTCCATTATACAAATATACCCAATATATAATAGAATATAGTTTCAACAACATGTTGTATATAAATATGGTCATTAAACTATAAAGAGGACCCCCTAATCACCATAATCAGAAGAATTATATCTATCTTCTCCTCCCCTCAGAAACAATTCAGTTCAATACATTCATTGAGGCCCACTGGATGCATGGTATTCAACCTAAATATCCAGTAGGCCTCTCTTCTACATAATCTAGAGAATCTGTCTCCCTCCCTATTTGTGCCAGGTATCCATTCTATCCCTTTTATTTTTAGGACATTTACATCGCCATTATGGCATAAATTGACATGTTTGGAAAGCGAGTGTAAGCAGTTCTTTTTGGCAATATTTCTTCTGTGCTCATAGAATCTCACTGCCAGTTGTCTTGTGGTACGCCCTATATACTGGGCTCCACAGATGCAAGAGATCTGATATATCAGATAAGTAGTCTTACAATTCATGAAATTCTTTATTGTAAATGTTTCGCTGCCATCAGACGATGAGAACTGCTTACTCTTATTTTCACAAAACACACACGTAGAACATCGATTCTGCCCACATCGGAAAAAACCGACTGGTCTAGCAGGGATCCATGTGGATTCTCTATCGGGTTTGGTCACACTAGAGAGGTGGCTATGTACAATTAAAAATAAAAATAAACACTGTAATAAGTTGGATACAGACAATCCGATTTTTGTGACCCAATTTAACTCCTATGCAGGAGAGATAAAACGGATAATTAAAAGAAACTACTCTATCCTGACTCTTGACAATAAATTAAAAACTTGTATGGGGGCCGAACCACAAATAATCTTTAAAAAAGCTAGAAATATTAAAGATTTTATTGTACATAGCCACCTCTCTAGTGTGACCAAACCCGATAGAGAATCCACATGGATCCCTGCTAGACCAGTCGGTTTTTTCCGATGTGGGCAGAATCGATGTTCTACGTGTGTGTTTTGTGAAAATAAGAGTAAGCAGTTCTCATCGTCTGATGGCAGCGAAACATTTACAATAAAGAATTTCATGAATTGTAAGACTACTTATCTGATATATCAGATCTCTTGCATCTGTGGAGCCCAGTATATAGGGCGTACCACAAGACAACTGGCAGTGAGATTCTATGAGCACAGAAGAAATATTGCCAAAAAGAACTGCTTACACTCGCTTTCCAAACATGTCAATTTATGCCATAATGGCGATGTAAATGTCCTAAAAATAAAAGGGATAGAATGGATACCTGGCACAAATAGGGAGGGAGACAGATTCTCTAGATTATGTAGAAGAGAGGCCTACTGGATATTTAGGTTGAATACCATGCATCCAGTGGGCCTCAATGAATGTATTGAACTGAATTGTTTCTGAGGGGAGGAGAAGATAGATATAATTCTTCTGATTATGGTGATTAGGGGGTCCTCTTTATAGTTTAATGACCATATTTATATACAACATGTTGTTGAAACTATATTCTATTATATATTGGGTATATTTGTATAATGGAAGTCCCATTATACAACTATTACTATAAATCTATAAACCACCTAGGGACGTCTACTATGATAGACGTCGAATATAATCTATGATTGTACTACCTTTTCAATTATTAAATATTTATTATTTGTATATTTAAATTATTTAATTGTCTATGTTTGAAATTCTGAACTTTCATTATATATTTATATATAAAACATTATTATTTTTTTTATTTTATATATTTTTTTATTTTTTTATTTTATATATGTATTCCCTATGCTTTTTATTCTATTATATCTTTTTGCCTTTTTTATTTATATTATTTATTTATTATTTATTTATAACATGCCAGCACACCTGTTTAAATTAAATTGAATTAATGTATGTCTAAATTGCATCTACATGTTGAATTGTTTTATACTGTTGTTTTAAAATAAATGAAAAACATTAGGAGATCCAGGGGTTAATAAAGGAATAATATCGAAGGAGGGATTTATATACCCACTTCCCTAATGATTGGATAAGAGAAAAATAAAAGATCAGACCGGACTCCGACATGTCACTCTCTGATGAAACCACCGCATGAGGTGGAGAAACGCGTAAGAGGCCAATTGTTGGAGTCTCATTTTACCCTACTACCACCAAGGAGATCGCAAAGTTTGGTTTGAAAAGCCAGTCTTCCAGTCAATGCAGCACTAGAACAGTAACGGACCCCGCCTCCTCTACCTTCGTACACTGGAGGATTCTATTTCGTTCACCTGTACTGGTGGGAGGAGAAAGAGTACCCGTGCTACCAACGAGCCGGCGGGACGCCGTCGGCACGTGGAGCCGCCACGATTATCGGCGTGCTATCTGATCAGCTGCAAGTCAAAACAAGGACTGTGGAACATCTGGCAATCTCTTCGTGAGTGGCTCTATTTATTTTTTGCATCATTAAATCCCTAACTTGATCTGCAAACTTTTACCATTAGAATGCTATATTAACCATTTCATCGGAGGATATTCAACACCATAGCAAAGGAAACAGTCGCTAATTAAATTGCCTGGATCTAGTGTGTAATTCAGAACAGACATTTGTGCTTTGCAAGGTCTGATATTCTCTCTGTAAATAAGATCAGAGAGTTGTTATCATTTATATTTGCTACTGTCTGTATCCTTGTGACATTCCTCTTGTACTTTGTAGCAATTTTTTACCAAGTTGGGGAGATACTTAATAATATTGTTGCATTAATAGAAGCTGCATAAATGTGTTAGTAGGTCCCATAGAGACCCACAGTTTTTTTAATAAATAAACAATTTTTTACAGTGAATCTAGCGCTACTTTCCATTGTTTGTTAAAGTTGGGTATCCGCTCTAGGTTCCCGGGAACATGATAGGGTCTCAACATAGTATTAGAAGCTAGAGGGTTTGGTATATGATCTACTCATATGTTAGTAGGCAAAGGGTTAAGATGCAAAACAAGGCTTGACTTGAATAAGCAAAGCAGACTTGACAAGATAAACAAAGCAGCAGCTTAACTGGACTGGGCAAGGCAGGCTTGGCTGGACTGGACGAAACAAGCTTGACTGGGCTAGACAAGACAGGCTTGCCTAGACTGGTCAAAACAAGCTTGACTGGGCTAATCAAGACAGGCAGGACTGAATTAAGCTTGACTTGACCTGGACTGGACTTGACCAGGACTTGATTAGGCTTGACTTGACCTAGACCGAACTTGACCAGGACTAGCTTAGGCTTGACTTGACCTGGACCGGACCAGGACTGAACTGGACTTGACTTGATCTGGACTGGATCATAACTGTACTGGATCTGACCTGGACTGAACCAGGACTTGACCTGGACAGGACCAGGACTGGACTTGACCTAGACTGGACTTGACTAGACCTGGACTGGACCAGGAATAGACATGAACTGGAACAGGACTTGACTTGCAGCAGCTACACAAAGGAACCAGGCACCTTAAATGACCAATTTGAATTTTAGGAGACAAGAGGTATGAAGCACAGAAGGACCTGAGTTGCTGGCGGCTTTGGTATAGGTGGGAAATTCCCTAGTTCCCTCAACAAAGTTTATGTGAGGCAAGAAGATAACCAAAATACTTCCTGCGCTCAAGGTCTAGTAAAGGACTTAATATCTAATTAATGCAATTCATCAACAGGGAAATTACCTATTAGAGATATCTCTACACAAACTGTATCCAAACAATCAATACTATTGACTCTTATACTGTATGAACCACAATATTCAATGAAAGCAATAAATGAAGCAATTGAAATTCAATAAACAGAAGGATAACAACAAAAAATTATTCCAGCAACAGGGTGGTCAATGCAACTCGTTAATAATGAAGGTTCTGTTCTCTCAGATGCAATTAGAAGCCTTCATTCGATAGTAGATGGTGCTAGGCAATATATGAAATACATACCAATGTCCAGTAGTGCAGGCAAAAGGTAATTCTAGTCCAATATAGATAAAATCAGTGGAACGATAACCTCTTATGCGGTAATTCACGGATGGTATAATCCCCTCGTCAATGTGATAAGTAAAATCCATCAGAACACAGAAATTAGTGTTCATTCAATAATAGCAAATAATGTGGTGATTTGAAAGTTAGAAAGTAGCAGCCGCAAGCCCTGCGCTCCTGCTTAGCAACAATGTAAACAACCCTGCTTATCACATATACGGAGGTGATTTTGCACTGTACCTCCAGGTCTCTTGTAGGTAGGAATTTCTCCCTTGTGCCTGGGGTCAGTAACGGTGCAGTGGAGCAGGACACCCGGTTTTCCTGGTTTCAGTTTTATTCCTCTGGGACACCGCTGGGCTCTCGATCCGATCTCTGTGGCTGC
Source organism: Limnodynastes dumerilii (assembly GCA_011038615.1). NCBI lineage: Eukaryota > Metazoa > Chordata > Amphibia > Anura > Limnodynastidae > Limnodynastes > Limnodynastes dumerilii. Next base: position 447,620 of record WWET01000748.1, on the reverse strand, counting down.
AGATCCTCTCGCTGTCTGTTCTGCCACACGTGGTCAGGTGTCTACCCGCTTGATTGTGGAATGCGTGCAGATGCCGACAAGTAAAAGAAAGAGAAAGCCTCTATGGTGCAGATTATCCCATGGATTTTTATTAATAAAAAGAAATGAATAATACTTACAAGCAGAATGGGCACCTATAGTGAAATAGATACCAAATGCGCTTAATAAAATACAGTGGCATACAGTGGAACCTTTGGAACAAACCAACGCGTTTCTACCTCTTCTGGAGGTCTTTTTCAAGGCTGAATTTTGCTCTGCAGGTAATGTGGTACCTAAATATATGTACCCTCCTACCAGTGTCACATGATGGAAGCGCAAGGATTACAATAAATACAACAATGTGCAAATCCACAAAATAAAACATTAAAAGCGAAAAATTACATAAATATAATATCTCTAGTAATTCAATAAAACAAAAACCTTTATATAATATCAAATATTGAATAATAGATAAGATCATAAATATGTAAAAACATTATTAAAATAATTCCCAAATAATTAACAGTTATTGTAGATAAATACCACTTCATAAATAAAATAAATTTAAATATAATGGGGCAGATCAGAACAACGCTTGTGAGCAAATTTACGCGTAGCGGAAACGTAAAATCGTGTTTGGTAAGTACTGCGCATGCAGTAACAGCGTAAATGTGAACGTATGGGCCATTCACGCATTTGTCGCGTAAATCCGTACGTGTGGGCGTGCCAATTTTACGTGAGTCAACAATACGTCTGAAATACGCTATGTAGGCGGGGGTTTGTATTTAAAGTGCACAGTATGGCATGCTTAGCTGCGTAAATACGTGTTGCACATCCATACGTGTGCGGATGACATTGGTTACGTCGGAAAAAGTTAAGATAGGGTTTGGAAAGCGGAACCTTCATTCTGAGAGAACAGTACCTTCATTATTAACGAGTTGCATTTACCACCCTGTTGCTAGAATAATTTTTTGTTGTTATTCTTCTGTTTATTGAATTTCAATTGCTTCATTTATTGCTTTCTTTGAATATTGTGGTTCATACAGTATAAGAGTCAATTGTATTGATTGTTTGGATACAGTTTCTGTTTATTGAATTTCAATTGCTTCATTTATTGCTGGATACAGTTTGTGTAGAGATATCTCTAATCGGTAATTTCCCTGTTGATAAATTGCATTAATTAGATCTTAAGTCCTTTACTAGACCTTGATCACAGGAAGCATTTATCTTTTTACCTTAAATTACCAAGTTGTTCTGGCCCTGATTGATTAGTGCTCTGAGCTCAAATAATGCACCCTGGTCCCTGATTGGAAGATGCAGTCATGTGGTTTGCTGAGCTTGCATTGATCATGTGGGCAAATCCAAGATGGCAGAACCCATGCACCCGAATATAGCGGTGCTTGGCGTCAGAGGACCATGTGGCAAACACAGGACAGCGATGCTTGGGGCCCGCCTGGATAGGACCGCTGATTGGCGGTTCCTGATGCGGTAAGTCTTGCATCTAGGGACAACATTGGAGTGTTAATAAGTTGTAGTTTGATGATGGTTTTCTGATTCTGATGATGAAAGATCCATAACAAGTCAGCTTGTCATGGTACAATACAAGAAAGGAGGATTATGGGAATTGCCTGCTCAGAATTGTACAGGCAATAAATATGGCAAATGTTTATATAAAAACTAGATTTGTGCAAGTCCTTGATATTATTCGCAGTTGCTGCAAGCCTGTAAGATAATTATTGTGCAAGGTTTGTGCCATCTTTAAAACTCTAATATAACCCACATATAATACATGGGTCTGCAGATGGCACACCATACAAAGCACATGTGGGGTATATAGTCTGAAAATGGCACATACTATAAAAAATATAGTATATATTATGAGTCAGGGAATGGCACATACTATATCATAGTGGGATATATTAGGGGTCTGGGAATGGCACATACTATAATATAATAAGATATATTAGGGGTCAGGGATTGGCATACTATATACTGTATATAGTGTGCCATTTCCAAAACCTATTATATACCACATATATTGTAGTATTTGCTATAACTATACCCCTAATATATTCCCACATGTACTTTATATAATGTGTTATGTACAAGCATTATAAACCACCTCTGTGTTTGTCACTGTGTTATGTCAGTTATTACTGATGTATAAAAACTGTTCTGAAGCTGTGCTGTAGAACTTGCATTTATTTTTTTTATAAATTCTTTGTGAAATAATCAAGTTTTTTTAAAGAGATTTCAACATTGGGCCAGACACAGAATTAGGAAATTCACCTGACTTACGTACATCACATACATAAATCAGATGTGAATTGTTTCAGCGCAGGAGCTAGCGTACAGATTTCACACTTAATTCTGGATCAGGCCCATTATTACTTATTTATTCTATAATGTCATATGCTATTTTTCAGGTATCGTATGATTTCAAAAAGGAACTACAGAGAGTGTCTCGCAGATGGAATGTGGAGTAATGCAGTCCCTAAATGTGAAGGTAAAAAGAAGCTAAATTTTACACAAGTAAATATACAATAATACTGAAAAACACTACAATAAAATTTTCTAATTCCACTTGCTCATTTATATCTTAAACACATATCTTTTACAAGAGCTTAAGGACCATATGCATCAAAACCTGTATTTATGGAGTTTGCATTTTCTACTATCCCACACTACTAAAATGAGTGACAGATTATGCCATGTTTCTGGTGACCGATATAATACCTCAGTCACCAGGGTCTTCTACTTTTAATAACAATCATTTAGATTCTTCCAGTAATAATTACAATTTTTCTACAAAACATGATGGTTGCTCAAATATATAGGTTAATATAAACAGGTGCATGATAGGCAGAGGTAATCTGTACATAAGCGAACCCTGCCATTAAACATTCTGCTGACAAACACAGCTGCTGATTATTTTTTTGCAACTATTTCTGAAAGCGTTTCTGAATTAGCAGCTGATAAATTTCCCAGAATGATATCTATAGAATGGAGAAGCTCCTACCCCTGGGATGAGAGGTCACATGACTGTCAGAAATGACACTGTCGGCAAATCTTTGTAGTTCTACCATCCATTGAGCTGATAACCATCTAAACGCTTACATATTAACAGTTAATTTGTACTGGAGCAATTTCAAGGGATAAAGAGAATTTTCATATTTTGTTGAGTTATGTTTTATCTCATTTGATTGCAATACATTTTTTGTGAGATTGGACCACAAAGCTACCTATCTTCTGGTAGCAAATCTAGTAGTATTACAGAATTTTTTTTATAAATCTGGTAATTAGATACAAATTTACCAGTTTATCACATAGTTGCCTACTTTTGAAAAATAATTTCAGGGAGAAAAGTAAGAAGCATAGGGGCGGTCCCTGCGTCGCCGGGGGTGGTCCCTGCATCGTTGGGTGCTTTCCATGCGTCATCGGGGGGGGCTTTCCCTGCATCATCGGGGGCTTTCCCTGCTTCGTCAGGGGGTGCGGTCCCTGCGTCGCCAGGGTTTGCGTATGGGTGTCCTGCAACGTATCCAGCCCCCCTCAGTATTCCCCATCATGTGCCTCCAGCCCCCCTCAATATCACCCATCATGTGCCTCCAGCTCCCCTCAGTATCACCCATCATGTTTCTCCAGCCCTCCTTAGTATTCCCCAGCATATTTTGTCAGCCCCCCTCAGTATTCCCCAGCATATTTTTCCAGCTCCCCTCAGTATTCCCCAGCATATTGTGTCAGCCCCACTCAGTATTCCTCAGCATATTGTGTCAGCCCCACTCAGTATTCCCCAACAAATTGTGTCAGCCCCACTCAGTATTCCCCAGCATATTGTGTCAGCCCCACTCAGTATTCCCCAGCATATTGTGTCAGCCCCCTTCAATTTCTCCAAGCATATTTTTCCAGCCCCCATTCCTAGCATATTTCTTCAGCCACTCTACTTTATACTTATTTTTTTCTCCCTCTTTCCTTCCTCCTCCGCAGTGGTCTTCTGAATCCTCTTCACTCTGACTTACCCTCCTAGCTCTGCAATGGCCAGAGTCTTCTAGAAGGCACGTCCTATCTTCACGTCCTCCTTTGCGTCCTCCCGCATCCCGCGCATGCGCAATGGGTTTTATTTTTCTAAATCTTGTTTGCAGGAGAAAGGGTTGCTCTCCCGGGAGTCCGGGTTTATCATGAAATTAATCAGATTTTGGTCCGGATTCACAGTTACGTAGTTTTCATCTTAATACGTTGTTTTAAGAATTGAGCTACTACGTATGCATAGTAGCTTATTTCTGTTATCTACGTACCATTTTTGTACGTAGATTGCGTAAGCTCAGTTCTTAAAACAACATACGTAAAACGAAAGCTACGTAATTGTGAATCCGGACCTTTATCTCCAAGTGTGTGTGTCTTCATCAGGAATATATCGCCACTCTATTACAGGGTTTTGTCTGTTTAAAAATTGTAGGAAAATCACACTAGGAGCTACATTTACATTACTATTTTCAGCATGTTTCCCACTACTATCACTGTTAAGTTTTATATTATAAGGGAAGATGATATGCATTATGTAGTCTGAAAGGAGACTGGTACAACATTAAATGCATTTCCTTGTCTCTTTAAATTTTACATCGGAATACCAAATCACTTTTAGGTGTCTGGTGACTGGTCATGCTGGGACTAGTAATACACCAGCAAACGGAATGGTAGCGTTCAATATACTATAAAGTGTTATTTATAGTTTATAATGATTACATCATTTTAATTTATTAATTCTCATTAAGACAACTGATCAACTTTTACCTTTTCCTTTATAGTGAGATCATGTGGACATCCTGGTGAAATAGATAATGGATATTTTGTAGCACCTAACCTATATTTTGGCACGAGGGTAACATATTACTGTTATACTGGGTGAGTGTAATGTTTTATATTATATTATGTTGCATTACATGAACAAAAAAGGTAATTTATGTAGGGTTCAAACACTTATTTTAACATTTGGCACAATGATAAAAAATATAGATCCATTTAAAGACTATTATTAGTCCCTTTATTATCTCCTCTCACCCTCTTCCCCGGATGAGTTTGCAGCTTGACAACGGGAATTATCTGACTACCTCAAAAAATGCTCATACCCCTCCATCACCCCAGTTGTCTGCTCAGCCCTTGAGTCCTCTTCACTTTATCAGAATTAGAATATGCAATATGCAATTAAATCTACTCCCAATGGAAAAAGTCCTGGACCTGACGGAATTCCCATTGCTTACTACAAACAGATGAAAGATAAATTAGCTCTCAGCCTTTAATAGCATCTCAGAACAGACCAAATTATCTGATCAATCCCTAGATGCTCATATCTTGGTTATTCTCCCCCCAAAAATAAAGATCCCACCCACTGTTATGGTTATAGGCCAATTTCCCTCCTAAATGTAGACCTGAAACCTTTTGCAAAAATTCTAGCTAATCGGTTAAAAAAATACCTAACATATATACCTAACATCATTCATTGCAAACAGGTTGGATTTGTCCCGGGCCGAAAGGCACAAGACAATACCACCAAAACTATTAATATCCTCCATCCCCTTTCTCAATCGGCCACCCCTGCCCTACTACTCTCCACAGATGCAGAGATGGCATTTGGCCGGGTCAGTTGGTGCATTCTTTGAAGTGAAGTGTACTTGCCCACCTAAAACTGGGGCCCAACGTTTCCCCCGAATGCATACTTGCTCTCTATACTACACTCTATGCTAGAGTTCGGATCAACGGCTCCCTCTCTGAAACATTCCATATTTCTAATGGTACTCAACATGGCTGCCTGCTCTCTTCTATAATATTTGTGTTATACATGGAGGCCATGGCACATACTATTCGGGCAAATATGGAGATTTCTGGGATCTATATTAGGAACTGAGAATACAAACTCACCCTCTTTGCCAATGATCTCCTTGCATATATCTCCAACCCTATGACTTCCTTGCCAATTCTTATGCAGGAATCCTGACAATTTGGTCTGTTGTCAGATTTCACAATCAACTGGAGTAAGTTTAATGCTCTACAGATTAATCTCCGCCAAGAGATTAAAGATTGTCTGCTGCCTTCCTTCTCTTTCCAATGGGGTGACTCCCGCTTACATTACTTTGGAGCCAATGGGCCTGATCCAGACCTACGCTGATGCGCCGTGCTTACTAAAGCACAGCGTATCGGCGTTCACTTTCACCGACACTCCCACTGTGCGGGCGTATGGCCCCTTCCTTACGCCGGCTGAAGGCTACCCTAACTTCAGCCAGCGCTCCCCCTGGGCTACCCTAACTTCAGCCGGCGTAAGGAAGGGGCCATACACTCGCACAGGAGCGTATGGCCGTCTAAAAGACCCCCCCTCCCACCCTCATTAAACTAGCTCCCCCGTCCACCTACACTAACCTGAACGTAGGGACGCTGGGGGACGTCCCCTCCAGCGTCCCTACGTCGCTGCTACGGACGATCGGGCATTGCCGTAGCGACGCCGGGCAACATCTGCCCAGCGCATGCGCAGATTGGCTTTTCAGCCGATCTTACGCTTACGCCCGCCATCCTAGCGACCTAGGTCTGGATCAAGCCCAATATCACCACTGACTCTGCTCTACTATTTGAAGATAACTTCCCCTCAACGCTGGTTGCCTAGAGACAGGGGCATTTTAAGAAGTAAGGTGGTCCTTGTGCAGGATTTGTACATGCCCCCCCCCCTTACCTGAGACAAGATTGTCCCAAATGGCGGACCTTAAAAGGGGTGGGGCCTAACTGTGCTGTAAACCCGCTCCTTTTTTGGCCCATGAATAGGGACAGTCAAACCGCAGGGGAAGGAGGGCTCATTCGGCAACTATTTTTTCCCTCTGGAAGATCTTAGAGGTAAAAAATAGGTGCTGAATGGCCCCCTTTCCCCTGGCATCCCTGAGTTGACCCTGTTCTGAGGCGCTCCAGTGCACTGCACACCCTGCACCCATTATAGATAGGCCTATGCCTAGAGACTATTCATGCTTAGGACAGATGAACATCCTCAAAATGAATGTTCTCTCTAAACTTTTATATCTACTCCAAACCCTTCCCATACACATCCCAACCCATTTTTCATCAGAGTTTCAGCTGTGCTGAAACTTCATTTGGAAGGAAAAAAAGACCCCATTGTAATCTGAACATCATGTTCACCTTAAAAGAAAGTGGTTGGTTTGCAGCTCCCAAATTTGTGCGCTTATCATGATGCAGTTCATCTGAGTCATATTATTAATTGGACTAGACAGGCAGCGGACAAGCAGTGGGTTGAGGTGGAGAACCTTGGCTTTCATACTCTATTACATATAGCCCCCCTGGTTACCTAACATACCTCACACACCTCATCCGACGATAGGACCCACTGTGTCAAGTTGGAAGAAACTAGACAAACCTAAAAAGTGGTCCAGTTACCCCTCACCTCTCTCCCCTTTTACTCACAACCCTCACTTCCCCCATGGCAACTCTCCTCCATATCTCAAAACCTGGACTGGACTTTTCAGGGTGAGCCAGCTCATGGAATCTATGGGTCCACTTTCTTTCCAGCATCTGTTAGGCATCCCTCTTAGGGAGCACTGGACTTACTTGTAGCTTAGACATTTTATCCAGTCTATACAAAGCTTTGGATTGATAAAAAAAATAGGCTCTCTAAAGGGATCTATAGATTATGGGCCTGATTCAGAGATACGATTTCCACAGCACTTAGGAGCGTATATTTAGGATCTTAGAAAATTTGCAAAACTGCGCATGCGTAGTAATAGTGCAACGCCATGTACGTAGCGGTTAGGAGCGTAAATTCGCTAAGATCGCAAGTGTGAATCGATCGCAAGCACTTAAGATCTTAAGTGCAGCGAATCTTTAAGATCTTAAGGATTTGCATGGAAATGGGTGGGGGGAGGCAGGGAAATGAGGGAAAGTGGGCGTGGGCTGACACTTGGGATCTTAAATATACGCTACTACGTCACTTAAGATCTCAACTGCCAGCGCAGATGCCAGCGCAGAGTTAGGGCTAGTCAATGGTGGTCTAAGTTTAAGATCCACCGCTGTTTGCAAGGGGAGTGACTCTTTATGCAGTGGGCTGGAACCTGCTAAGATCTTAACCTTAGATGCGTATATTTGCGATCTTTTCGCAATCGCATCTCTGAATCAGCCCCTCTAATATTAAAGCAACTATACCTCACCTAGGGACCCACCGATTCCCTAAAATGGAAGTATTATAATGAAAGGATATATGGCGGGTAAGCATCTGGCCCAAGATTTAATGAAACTAAAAAGACTAAAAGACTAAAAAAACTAAAAGAATATGAATGAAAAAAACTGGGGAGTACCTATCAATCACTACCTATATATCACTACCTATAAGTGATATTACCTTATTAAATCCTCCTAAAAATATGTGTGATGCTTCTGGATATTCAAAATCCAACATTTAAAACAATTCTCAAATTCCCACAAATAAATAATATCAATAAAGTGACTACGTGCTATTCAAATCCAAGTGTGAACATACAGATCAATAAAAAATATTATATACTTGTGCAAGATAGAATTATCAATAACTATATCCACCAAAGTGTAAAATATAATTATTTATAAATATACCACTTAACCTAAAACCATAAGCTAATAAATATAAACAAAACAGACATAGCAAGTCTTTAAGACAATGGTGAATAAAATGTGAATAAAATATATATATTATTGTCTTAAAGTGATGTTTCTTATATGAGTGTAAATAAATCAAATGGATAAGAAGGAAATAAAAAAAAAAAAAAAAACCTGGTAACCAATCAGATTTTGGCTTTCATTAACCAAACACATTTAAGAAAATGATAGCTACAATCTGATTGGGTCTGTGGGCAATATTTCCACTTTCTCCTCCATTAAGCATACTCAATTATGCTCAAACAGAATAACACTCTGCATATCAAATAAATACTAAACATACGGGTATGTAGTGTACTTCAGATCAGTGAAAGTTTTTTGACCTTCACATCAAAAATCAATTCATTAAACTTGTATTAAACAGGGTTGCCGACTCTCCCGGAATATCCGGGAGGCTCTCGAAATTTGGGCAGGTCTCCCGGTATCCCGGGAGAGCCGGCAAAGTTCCCGCAAGCCCCACTAGCTATCAATTACTCCTGTAATTCATAGCGTTACTAGTGATGTCCATCCCCTGAAATGGTAGCGAGTACAGGAGTGATTGACAGGGGTGGAGCTTCATGACACGATTTGCATAAATCACGCCATGTGCGCATACACATAGCGCATGCGTGAAAAATTCAACAGCGCTGTCGAAACCAATGACAGCATTGCCATCAGAGGACCTCATCGAGGAATGCGTCCAAAAGGTAAGTTTTAGTACATTTAAAAGTCAAACAGGCAAGGCTCACTGGGAGGAGCAGCGAGCCTGCATCTAATAATCACCGCTATAGCTGCAATTATTAGTAAATGGAGCCATTAATGTCTAGATGGAATTGCTGAGATAACGGATTTAAACAGGCAACATCGACATCACCACAGTAGACAAAAGAGACAGGACAAAGATGAAATGGACACAATAAAGAACAAGAACAACAGACCGGACAGCAGTACCAGACAGGAATCATAGAGTACAGATCCAGGACCTAAGGTAGACAAAAACTAGACACAACAGAACCCTGAGAACCAGAAAAGTATTGTGACCAGAGGGAAACACTAAATGAAGGTTAACAGAAACAGACAGATTCCAAGACAAGATAAAGAGACCTACAAAAGGAATGGAACAGCAAGGAAACTTCTAAGAAGCACTGGCACAGAGCAGCAAACAAGAGACTACAGGCAACGAGAGAAGAAGATAGCAAGACAGACAATAAGAGCAAAGAAACACAGAAAACAAATATAACAAAAAACACTCCAAAAGTTAACCAGCTAAAGGATTAACTTCAGGAAAGCAGAGCAATAGAATAGCAGGACAAGAACAACCACTGAACAAGCATCCTGCTAAACAAACTAAGACAGATCACAGAGCAAGCTTATACAACATTCCTGGTCAACCTGTGGCTCTCCAGGTGCTGTAAAACTACATTTCCCAGCATAATTCAACTGTACAGGCATAACTGATACATGACAAAGAATGCTGGGACTTGTAGTTTCAGAACACCTAGAGATCCACAGATTGGCCAGTCCTGGAATACAATATCTTATAATAATTAAGCACTGAGCAGTCAATCAGAGCTGAAGAGCATCCCTGTTGTAATTGGTCTGAGTCCTGAATAGTAGGCACCAACTGAGCCCTATTACTCATGCTAGCACATGGAGTAGAAGCTACGGTTGTTCTGTTTATACAGTAACCTGGCTGCTTAGCAACAACCCTGATTACTGTTATCCAACTTCCCGAGAAGCTAGTTAAACTCTGCACCCTGGGGTGCAGCTTCTCAAAACAGATTATTGGTGTTCAGATATTCACAGTAGGTCACAAGATATCCCTTGGTGCCATTACAGATGAAGAGGATATCGTCTATGTATCTATGCTATGCTTTTGTTGTTTTGCTTTCAGAAGTCTAAGTTTTTAATTACAAAATATCTGGGTGTGTGTGTCTATGTTATTTTTTGTAACACATAAGTGTTCTTTTTAGTTGTGTAAAACCCACCTTTCTGAGCTTTGGTTAGCGAGATTTGCCACACCCATGCCATAACTAAACCCCACCCATTTGACTTTGAAGTGACCATACCCTTACAAGACATGAGGGGTAAACACTACACACACACAAATAAGGCTAGTAAAATGATATAACCATGTGACCAGACCACACTCGGTCTAAGGGTATATAAAGGACAGCCGAGAGGCCTGTTTTTTGCTACAGACTAAAGCTCAACATGTACTCAATCTTATTTCAAGATGGGGAGACAAGCTGTAGACAGGATTATATCTCCATCCCTTATGTCAGCAACTCCAGCAAACATCGAATTCTGCGTGTCTGGGTACTGAAAGCACAAGTGCGTCGGGATTTTACCAGACGAAGCAGGACTAGATGTTTAGACAGAGTTGTTGAGATAACGGATCTAAGCAATGTCTCTCCCTATGTAGATCTGCGCTTGTTGTATCCAGCTCCTGGACTCACCTTCTTTCTGGCCAGATATCTATTTGCCAGTGATAAAGTCCCGGCCTTTAAGCCAGTGATCTCTTGGCTAATGTGCGGCCTCAGGAGGTTTTAAGTATAATTTGTGGCAAGTATAATCGTGAAACAGATTGTTAGATCAGAATTTCTTATTGTATATCACTTGGTATTTATATTTAGAAATCTCTGTGCAGTTTCCTTCTTGAAAAGGAAATTTCGCACGGTTAGATAAGGTTGCCCTATTGCACTTGTAGGTGCCAGAAGTTATCTAAAAATGAGTCAGGGGCAGGACAGGTGAGTTGGGTGCGGATCTGTCTGCACCTAACTCACTTGTAGCTGTGAATACGGCCCATTGTATTTATTTGGTAAACTCAGATTACAGTGTGTTAAGTAAGTAATTAGTTATCTCATCAGAGTGATGAGAGCACCTTACAATGTTTTACAGCAGCGTCCATCTTGCAGAGAGCGGGGGGATGAGCGCCTGTCCAGCATGGCGCCTGGATGCACTGCATCCCCCCGCGGAGCGGGTCGCGCCGGCCCTGTCCATAGAACGTATAGTGTGAAAAACCGTTGTGGATTTGAACTTTTCTTTTTTCCTATCTATCTTTCCTCGTATTAGGGGCAGTTTTTATTATTTAGACATAACAACGAACATTGCATCCATAGAACGGGAAATGTATATTGTGAAAAACTGTTGATTTATTTACACTCATATAAGAGACGTCACTTTAAGACAATAATATATATATTTTATTCACATATTCACCATTGTCTTAAAGACTCCTTGCTATGTCCGTTTTGTGTATATTTATTAGCTTATGGTTTTAGGTTAAGTGGTATATTTATAAATATTTATAAATAATTATATTTTACACTTTGGTGGATATAGTTATTGATAATTCTATCTTGCACAAGTATATAATATTTTTTATTGATCTGTATGTTCACACTTGGACTTGAATAGCACGTGGTCACTTTATTGATCTTATTTATTTGTGGGAATTTGGGAATTGTTTTTATGCATGTTGGATTTTTATTTGACACACATATTTTTAAGGGTATTTAATAAGGTAGTATCACTTATAGGTAGTGATTGATAGGTACTCCCCAGTTTTTTCATTCATATTCTTTTAGTTTTTGTTTTAATTGGTGTTAGGTCTTTCCCTTTAAATCTTGTTTAGATTTTCCCCAGCGCTTACCCGACATATATCCTTTCATTATAATACTTTATCCAGTCTAATATTCACTCTGAAGGATTCTCTAGATTTGGGTCACTATTTGAATTTCTCTGCTCCCGTTCTGCCTCGCCGGCACATGTCATTTCCACGTTGCTAATTACCTACTCCTTCTCCACTGAACACACCTGCAGGCCTGGAATAGAGAACTGGCATCTCCCCTAGAAGCCTCTGATTGGAAGGCAATAATTAAAAAATTAATTGCTCCTCATACTGGACCGGTTTCACAGATCCGTGTATTACGAACGCATGTAGAAACACTCCCCTCGCACGGACAGGTTTTCGGTGACTTTCACCTCCATAGGGCACCCTTATCTCTGCGTGTGTACTTACGCGCTTATGTTATTTATGTACGAGCATATCTTACTACCCGTGCCCTCAAAGGCCCATTTACATGCCTCCCCTCGCCCACTCTCACGTTGACCGTACGGAAGACAACCACGCCCCTCCGTACGTATGTCCCTAAGTGCGATTCAAAAGTATGTGCCTAAAGTGCGTAAATGCTATGTAACTTGCGTGGTAAAAATGATTATTATGCATACGCAGTTAATCCACACCTAAAAATAAGCACGCAACCCCACGCAAAAACATATCTCTGAATACGGTCCACAGTCTCTTTGTAGTCGAGATGCGCTACAAACTCCTCTGTCGCTGGTACATGGTCCCAACTCACTTGCATTAAGTCTTCCAGAACACCTCTGTTATGTGCTGGAGATGTAGGTCCTCTACAGGCTCTTTTTTCCATATATGGTGGGACTGCCACCTTATAAAGTCCTTCTGGAAATGCGTTATAGACACAGCCAGACATCTAGTTGGAGATAAAATTCCTGGGGAGCTGGAGTTTTTGCTTCTCGCATTGCATTCTGCCTCTATTTCCTCCTCTAAAAACACTCTCCTTTGGCATCTGAGCAATGAGGCGACAGCGCCGATTCCAGTTCACTGGAAGTCAACCCTCCCCCCCTCAATGAGGGAGTGGATAGAGAGAATAGATTTATATTCTAACATGGATGATACTAATGCACTTCCATCTGGTTTGGCTGGATGGAATTCAAATAATCTCTGCCTTCCATCACCTCGCGCCCTTCCCCCGAATGGGTCATCAGAACTTTGAGATAGTAACCTCTAAAAATATTTCCCTGCCCTAACAATCAAAACTCAACATTTAACAGTAAAAAGCTTAAATTAACCTGGCCCTCCTCCTCCCTTCCCCATTGACCCCCCTCCTCCACCGTTTACTTTACTTACTGTTGGTTTGCTTGTAATTCTCTATTTCTTAATAATCATGCTTCCCAGTGTTGGGGGTCATACGATCCATAAGCACTGTTCACTCTCATACTACAGATAATACGTTATTCAGAGGCGGCCCTAGGGTTTGCGGGGCCCTAGGCGGACCGCCCCCCCCCTCCCCCAAAAAAAAAGGACCCTTTTTTTTTCTTTTACATTTTTTGGAAAAAAAATAACATAGTTTCCAAGTTAATTACCTCCCCATCCCCACACTACCTCAGATAAAAATCAATCTAGAGAACTGGAATTATACCTTTATTTCCTGTATTGGACATATTATGGCAGTAAAAATGAACATACACTGCCTGCTTGCACCCCCATCCCGATATATTTAAATGATTAAGTTAGTCATTGTATTTGGAGAGGACACCCTAAGGTATGCCTTCAAGTACTGTGTACTGGGGGGTTTGTCCTCCTAGATTTTAAATAATCATCTTGCCCAATGTGCTCTATGGCACTTTCGCCTTACATAACGGCTCTGGCCTCTTATTAAGGCTGAGTCTATTAACCTTTGTTTCATCTCCCCCTTTTTTGGTCTCCCAAGTCAGCGGCCCCTTTCACACTTCATCCCATCCCACCATATCCCATAAGTTATCAATTTGGCATTGCTTCAGAAAGTGTTACAGCTTGCTTCCCCTTCCCCGTCCTATATTTCCCCTACTTCCTTGGGGTTGCAACCCATGTACAATTACTGCTTGGACTACGAGAGGTTTTCATAATTTAATTTATGTAGTTACTTCTGCTGACTTCCCAACCTTCTCAGACATTAAAGCTGCCCTCAACCTTCCGTTAGCAATATTCGAAATTCTAAATTCTTACAACTCAGGTCAAGTCTCTACTGAGAATTAAACCGCTTACAACCTTTCAATACCTCTGCCTCAAAAACTCATTATCCTGTGGCTTAATTTCTAAAATCTACTTGGAGCTCACTCTCCAATCTACAATGTGGCTAACACCTGTGAACAGACAAGGGATGCTGATTTAGAAGGCCCCCTTCATAGCAAACAATGGGAAGCGATCAGTGAAAATATTCCAGAATCAGTGTTTAAAGGAAAATAAGTACCTTGTTCCCTCTCAATTAAAATTTGACTTTGATGTAGTTTTTGAACCCTGCATACATATCTGCTGGGAATACCCCAAGATACAAGTGCTCTGGGTCAAGGTGAAAATGTATTTCTCTTCCTTTTTACAACTGAATTTTCTTCTTCTTCCCAAATATTTTCTTCTTCCTCTATGCCCCCCAAGCAATTTCATTCAACACATGGCAGTTGCTGTGATGTGCACAATAGCACTACAGAAGCTCCATTGATGCAAGCCATCTGTAGTAACATGTGGCATGTGTGTAGGATGGAATATATGGCCTGCATATTGAAAAATACTGCAATTTCTTTTTCCATAATCTGGGAACAACAGGCACACATTTTAATGCTTGTCTCTCTACTGACCTTTAATAAGGTCCGAACAGTTCTCTTTCTCTCTTGCTACGCAGGCCCAGAGGCGCGGAGATTAACCACAAGCCTGATATTTGCCAGAGCCACTGATGTTGGGGATGGTCTTTGCTGCATGGAGCAGCAGGTCGCAGCCCTCTGGACAAGCGTGCAGTTGCCGAGATTGTGAACGGGATCCAGGGGTTGCAGGAGTAGTGCATATAGGTAGTGTAGGAGAACCTGAACTGAATACTGCAGAGATCAGCTGAACACAGAAAGTGCACACACAGGAGATACAGGAGACACAGACAGGAACCAAAAACTCAGGAATACATGAACCAGGGACCAGATAACTGGCACCAAGGACTTGAAACAGACCTAGACCCAGGGAGCCAGAACACACAAGAGAACTCGAGGACACAATATCAGCATACGAGGATTCCTATTGCTCTGGCAGTTAGGGGATGTCAGAGGAGGGTTTAAATAGAGCTGCTGATCAGTGAGTTTTAGCAAGTGAATGAGCCACAACTGTGAACTAACACCGCCTCAACCAAACGTGCTACCAACATAACTAGTTTTTTTTATCCTCCCCCATTTTAAACATCACAAACACTGGTTGCCTTGTTTCCTATATTAGTCTCCATTATTATGTTCTCTGTATTTGTAGCCTTTCTATAAATAAATAAATAAATAAATAAACAATAATCATAAAATTAAATAAATATAGAAAAAAGTTCAAACTTACTTGTTCAGGCTCAGCAGATTTTAAAGTCCCGAAGCTGTGGGGTTGGAAAAGTGGAGATATTGCCCATAGAAAGCAATCAGATTCTAGCTGATATTCTCCTAGATCTGGCCCATAGTGTTTCTCATGCCAGGAGTCAGATTTACTAAGCTGCAGGTTTGGAAAAGTGGACATGCTGCCCATACCAACCAATCAGATTCTAGATCTCATTTAACTATTACATACTAGAAAATGTCAGATAGAATCTGATTGGTTGCTATGGGCAACATCTCCACTTTTCCAAACCCGCTGATCTGGCCCCAGGACTGTAAATTTTCAAAGTCCCAAACGAGAGTCACTGCGCAGAAGTTCATTTACAGTTCATTTGAATGAAAGGTCTTGCAGTGAATTTGTAGATCATTGCGAGACCTCGCTAGAGGGGTGAATGAAGCTGGCAGTGTAGAGAAGTGAGTCTGTTTCATAGAAAAACATTATTCTAAGTAAATAGAGCCATGTGCCTGGATCTTGCCAATTACCCAGAATACATTCCCCAAATTTGAGCTATTCTGCATAATCTAATCATGCTTTTTCTCTGATTTAGGTAAATTGTTTTTTTTATGTTTTGCTTTTATATGATAGGCAGCAAGGTGGCTCAGTGAGTAGCCCTTGTGTCTCACAGTGCTAAGGTCTGGAATTCGATTCTCAGACTAGGCCTTATCTATGTGGAGTTTGTAAGCTGGTAGGTTAATTGGCTGCTGAATAAATTAGCCCTAGTGAGTGTGTATGTCTGTGTTAGGGAATTTAGTCCCGTATTCAGAGTGCCAGACGTCTTTCAGACCGCATTTATGCAATCTACGTAAGAATAAGTTACGTAGATTACGTTAAAAAATGACTACGCATGCACAGTAGTAAAAATCGCTAAACACCAGATGTATATGTTATACGTCCGGTACTCTGAACACGGGCCTTAGATTGTAGCTCCAATAATATGAATGTTAAATACTCTCTGTAAAGCACTACGTAATCTGATAGTGCTATAGAAAAAATGTTAAATAAATGTGATTCATAGTCAATGGATTCACTGGTTCCATATAATACATGGTGTGTTTTATAGTCACTTAAGCCATTAACCAACTTGCTGAACACTTAAGCTTTTAACCATAGTAACTCATGCCCACACCTGTAAATGTAATTTTTTGCTAGCCATGTGATATAGGGCCATATTCAAAGATGCGTTTTTTCTAACGTCCGCAAATATACGCACACACTTAGCAAGCCACCACCCACCAACACCCATGACACTTCCCTCTCACAGCCATGCTATCATAGACTTACACCTCCATAGAGCACCTCTATCTTTACGTGTGTATATGTATGCCGTACGTGCGATTCTAGGTAACCTTGCCCTCAAAGACTCATTAAAATGCCTCCCCCCACCCTCTTTGACGTAACTTTTCAGGTAAGTATTTCAATCCCGCCCCTCCGTACATATGTCCCCAAGTGTGATTCAAATGTATGTGCCTAAAGCACTTTTGTGCGTATATTCTACGTAACTTGCGTAAATAAAATTACTACGTAGTTAAAACGTAGACCAGTGTAGAATAGGTGCTATAATTGCAGTATCTTGTATAATTTGGTGTCAACTGAAGGTTAAGATGAGACAATGTTTGTGGTTCTCTGTTTTGTTTTAGAGAACAGGGTCACTAATCCGCATCTGTAGCAGCAATACCCTCTTCCCTAAAGGTTACACTCCAATCTTTATAAAGATAAAGATAAAACTTTCTCTTATCTATGATTTTGAAAATCACCAAACTGGGTATATGAACATATGTAATAAATGGTAATAGAGTAGAAGGATTTGCGCTTACAGTTTCTTCAATAGTGTCCACAGTTTATTCACTCTATAAATGTTATTCTCCACCGAGAAGTCCCTCTTTATAGTTCTACGTTTCTTTATTCTCCTTTTCCCACAGGGTCCGGGTTTTCTGTTTGTCTTTCCTCCTCGTGGTCCTCGATCCTCCAAAGAGAAACAAGAGAACAACCTCCTCGTGTAATATTGTAAGGTACATGTATGGTCCCACTACATAACCTACTTACACATTATCTCTCTTGTTCTTATAGCATGTCATAAATGTTTTTTCTCCTTTTCATTTATTTTCCTCTCCCTTCTTTTCCACAAAGTTTGTGTAGTATTGTCACTCGCCAAGGTAAGTGTATCACCTAAGGTATCAAACTCACACTTTCTATCTCTTGTTCGTATAACGTATATTAGTATCTTTGGGCCTGATCCAGACCTAGAGAGCGTATTACTGCTCCAGCGTAAAAACTTTCTCTCCCACGACACTCCCCTTACCTTCCTTTCAGTACGTCCGCCGAACCCTGCCCTAACTTTTCCATGTGTTCGTACGTATTTTCGTAGCAACGCGCTGTTCGTAGCGGCCTAAGCACGTCCATACTGTACAATTTAAATGGCTCCCCCCGCCTACATTCCTTAACTCCAGCGTCCGTACTAACTTCGTACTATAAACACGCCCCGTCGTTGGAAAATACGTAAAGAATACGGACGCCCGAATCGCCGCTACAATTTTATGCTTACGATCAGCGTTAGATCGCCTGCGAGCGTAGGTCTGGATCAGGCCCTTTATCCCCTATTTTCTCCTTCTTCTCCTTTAGGTCACTTATCCTCAATGTAAAACAAAGAAAATCCTCTCCTTGTGCAATACTAGAACCATCCAGAAAAGACAGAAGATAGAAACATCACTACTCACGTGGTTTCTCTCTTGTATTTGTGCATTTGAGTGTGACCTTTTATGATATTCCTCTTTGGTTGGACGTCTTCCTCACTCCGTCACCTTCCACTCCGTGTATATAAGAAAAAAAGGGAAAACACAACCTATCGGGTTTAACTGTGAAACACCATACACTTCAAATGCCAAGGTGCACTCACCTTAGCATTCTCTTGGTTTTGGTCTCAATAAAGATTTTCTACTTTGTCTCTTGTCCCAAGTTTTTTGAATGATAATTCAACATGCTTTGCAAAAATATACTTATTTATTATCCAATAAAATTTCAACATAAAGGGCCGTATTCAGACCTCCGGCTGTATTGCATATGTGGCAGGAGTTTACTGATATGAACTACTGCGCATGCGCAGTAATTTCAATACGATATCTACGTTACTTTTTGCAACGTAGATTGCTTTAAGACCGCGTATACAAAATCTACATTGCAAAAAGTAACGTAGATATCATAACGAAATTACTGCGCATGCGGTAAACTCCTGCCGCATATGCAATGCGGCCAGAGGTCTGAATACGGCCCAAAAAGTTCATAAGAACATTAAAGTGCAAGGGCCCTTAAACCTCCAGGCAACGGGAGAGTGTGGGGAAGCAAGCACAGTAGAGCAGGAGCAAGAGGGCAATCTTACCTACGACCACCCAACGCGTTTCAAGCATCTTTTGCTCATTTTAGCTGCATTCGGTGTTTGAGGAGAAAATCTTTGGGGTTTGGAGTACAAGTGAAGTTTAAGGCAGTTAGGGGTCAAGCTCTCCCTTAAGGGTTAAAACAGGATTCCTAGCAATATAGAGAAAGAAAAAGGATACCTGGAATGCACTTTAATGTTCTTATGAACTTTTTAAGTTGAACTTTTATGTTGAAAATTTATTGGATAATAAATAAGTACATTTTTGCAAAGCATATTGAATTATCATTCAAATAACTTGGGACAAGAGACAAAGTGTAAAAGAACCTTTATTAAGACCAAAAATATTAATGTGAGTGCACCTTGGCATTTGAAGTGTATGGTGTTTCACAGTTAAACACGATAGGTTGTGTTTTCCCTTTTTTTCCTATATACACGGAGTGGAAGGTGACTGAGTGAGGAAGACGTCCAATCAAAGAGGAATATCATAAAAGGTCACACTCAGATGCACAAATATAAGAGAGAAATCACGTGAGTAGTAATGTTTCTATCTTCTGTCTTTTCCGGATGGTTCTAGTATTGCACAAGGAGAGGATTTTCTTTGTTTTACTTCGAGGATAAGTGACCTAAAGGAGAGGAAGGAGAAAATAAGGGAAAAAGATACTAATATACGTTATACGAACAAGAGAGAGAAAGTGTGAGTTTGATACCTTAGGTGATACACTTACCTTGGCGAGTGACAATACTGCACGAAGGCGGTTTTTCTCTTCTTTTTTTGAGGGACAGACTTTGTGGAAAAAAGGGAGAGGAAAATAAATGAAAAGGAGAAAAAAACATGACATGCTATAATTACAAGAGAGATAATGTGTAAGTAGGTTATGTAGTGGGACCATACATTTACCTTACAGTATTACACGAGGAGGTTGTTCTCTTGTTTCTCTTTGGAGGATCGAGGACCACGAGGAGGAAAGACAAACAGAAAATCCAGACCCTGTGGGAAAAGGAGAATAAAGAAACGTAGAACTATAAAGAGGGACTTCTCGGTGGAGAATAACATTTATAGAGTGAATAAACTGTGGACACTATTGAAGAAACTGAAAGCGCAAATCCTTCTACCCTATTACCATTTATTACATTTGTTCTCCGTTTTGTGCAAACCAAGGTCTATTGGAATTATAGACCGGATAAAGACTAACCATAAATGCGCGTTTTCTGCTCCATGTGAGCAGAAAACATATGCAAATGTCGAGTGTGCACGAGTCCCAAAAGGCTTCCAGCACAAATATGAAATCTTCACATCTAGGGACCGGATTCACACCAGCGGACATATTTCACATACGTCCGTATTTTACCGATATTTGCTACTGCGCATGTGTAGTAACAAATTTACGTAATCTACGTTTCATTTCCTTACATAGATTGCGTATATGCGGTTTTAAAGACTGCATTTACACAATCTATGTAACGAAACGATACATAGATTACATAAATTTGCTACTACGCAAGCGCAGTAGCAAATATCGGTAAAATGCGGACGTATGTGAAATACGTCCACTGGTGTGAATCCGGTCCCTAGGATTCCATATTGGAAACCTTTCCAATTACAGGTTGGACAAGCCACCAAGCATACAACATATACACACGGTGTGAGGGGGGAAGTATGTAAATTGTACAGAAGTGGCTTGGTTAAGTCCTTATGTACAATCCTTGTTTAAGCATCAGCCCTTTTTTCTGTGGGGCCTGTGCGTAAATGTTATGTGGAGTCTTGCCATAAGATGTGAGGGGAGAGCTCTACCCTCACTTGTTCAGAACCTAGAAACGCATGTTTATAATTATTATGATAATAGTTAGAATAATTATTTAATTTTGCTTATATTATGAAAGCTGTTTGACACCTTTTTCTAATAATAACAGGCTATCCAATGTACTGTAATGCTGTGAATCGAATAACACCATATATGTTAATAATATAACACCATATGTTATATTCAGCTACCATGGACTGTGCCTCCTTCAGAGCATGCCTTGTAGGTTTAAAGCACTAGAATAAAACCTGCATTGCTGCTTATACCATTGGCAGAGATGTGCAGCGCTCACTCCCTAGAATGTGACATAACACCCAGTATACTGGACAAAAGTAATATACAGTCAGGTCCATAAATATTGGGACATCAACACAATTATCATATTTTGGGCTCTATACACCACCACAATGGATTTGAAATGAAACAAACAAAATGTGCTTTAACTGCAGACTTTCAGCTTTAATTTGAGGGTATTTGCATCCAAAT
>WWET01000748.1:405226-417651 GCA_011038615.1 Limnodynastes dumerilii | reverse complement strand
AGGGGAATGGCAAACAGCCTACCGGGCTCCGGGGCGGAGAAATAGATACAAATAGCAGCAGTTTGTTAAGCGGTTAGAGGCTGGGTATTACCCGATCTTCCGGGAGTTGTAAGAAGCGCCCTTAGTCCTCCGATATAGCCGTTCCAAGCACAATCACTGCAGTTGGTATAGGGGTGGCCACCCTCCGTAAAACAATCGTTCTCCTCGTCCCTCTGATCTAATCTCCGGTACAGGCTGTGTCTCCCACAGTAGTTGAATAAAGTGTCCAGTGCAAGGTGCAATAGTGCCAATATAAGCTCCACGTGGATATCAAGCTTACGCGTTTCGTTCGTACCAGCGAACTTTTTCAAAGCAATGTATCAGAATATCAAAATCCTAGTCCTTAATGAATGCCCTTATCAACAGTTAACCAACACCAGGCCTGCCTGCCAAAGTGAAACCTAATCAACACGCTAATTGCATGTTAAAACAATTCCAAGAACCAACCTACAAACAAACACGCCACTTGCGTTTTCTTACGCAGGTTGCGTAATAAACCCTGCACAGTTCCGAGACATTTAAGATCTCCTAAACCAGAGGCTGGCTGGCAAATTTTAGCCTGGGGGGCAATCCCACAGCAGTGGACCATAAATAATGGCCTGTTCTTAAAGAGTCGTTTTTAGTAAACTTCTTTAGTAAAATCTTATTTATCACTATTACGCTGTCATACTATCAGTCACACTGCTCATATCATCCTACTGCCCATATTATTACTGTCCATATCATGTCACAGCCCATTCTATCACTCTGCCTATAATTTCTCATGCCCATATTATTACACTGTCCATAATATCTTACTACCCATACCATGACACTGTCCAACCTTCTCATGCCATATTATCACACTGTCCACACTATCACTAACACACAGTGCCCTCTATTGTCTATATTGTCACTCACATAGCACTTTCTGTTCTTTCTTACCTTTCTTGTCTTCAGTCTTCCTTCCTCCATCTCTTTCCTGTCTTCTGTCTCTGTCCCTCTTCTATCTTCCTGTCCTCTCTTCTTGTGTTGGACTTGACGTCTATGATGGTTTTGTTCCCAGCACGGTGTTGCCAAGGAAACAGGACACTGTTTAAAGAGCACAGAGTTGGTTCTGCTGTTTAAAGGTCCGGAGTGGCCGTGGACCAGGTGGGAACTTAAGTCCCCATTCTGACTTCGGTTGGAGAGAGGTGGCCCTAAAACTACTAATGGCGGTGTGGTCCACATGGCACCCAGCCTCTAGGCCTAGCCTGCCACTGTCCTAAACTACTAAAAACTTAGCAACTAACCAATAAAAACTCAACCACCTGACAACACAGCTGACTGGCCACCAAGCTGAACTATAACATGTAATCGTAAAACGAAAACAGCTCCCAAGGAACATTGAAAAAAGTCCAAGGTCCAAAACCTCACCACAGCTCGATCTATGAAAAATCTAAATCGACTTTATGAACACCTTCACCTATAAGCTACCTAGCTAGTTTCAGGCATGGTGACCTAAATCTTAAGGGTGGGTAAAAATGTCCTCATTCTGTCCTGTCTAGTACACTAGTGGGATCCATGGATAAAAGAATAAGTACAACTCCTTTGCCCCCCTCTTAAAAACCCCTTCCACTAACTCCTCCTATGGGACCCACTTCATTACCCCTCTTCCCATTGGACCCCCAGGTCACATGAAAAGATGGCCAATAGGGTGTTACACTGCAAAGGTTTAATTGCCCTCATGTTAAATGAATTAACCCTGATCTCACATTTACAAAAAAATGCATTTTAGGCATTTTTAAGGCATTTTCTAATTCATCCTACTCATTTATGTTTTTTACGCGTATCTTTTACAAGAACTTAAGGACCATATAAATCAAAACCTGTATTTACAGAGATCCCACACTACTAAAACGAGTGACACATTATGCCATGTTTCTGGTGATCGATATAATACGTTAGTCACCAGGGTCTTCTTATTTTAATATCAATCATTTCAAAACTTCTAGTAATAATGACAATTTTTATACAAAAAAATGATGGTTGCTCAAATTTATAGGTTAATATAAACAGGTACATGAAGGGCAGGGGTAATTTGTATATAAACAAACACTGCCATTATCCAGTGACTAACCTCACCAACCTATATGTAAGATAAAATGTAGAAACAGTAGTAACAGTAGAAAACACAGGCCGCGCTTTTAATGAAATATATGAAATGTGTTTAAGTGTATATATAAATGGAGAAGTGCAGCCAAGAACCAAAGTGATCACTGTGTAACTACAAGGAACAAAAAAGAGGTCCGGTGCTCCAAACAAACATTATATAACAGTATAGGTCAGTACATACATAAAAAGGAGGCTATATTGGGTTAACTACACCTCCTTTTTATGTATGTGCTGACACATAGCCAGACCTCTCTTTAGTTCCTTGTAGTTACACAGTGCTCACTTATTCCTTGGCTGCACCTCTCCATTTATATATACACTTGCACATATTTCATATATTGAATTAGAAGCACAGCCTGTGTTTTCTTGTTACTGTTACTAGTTTTACCTTTAAGAGCCTGACCCCTCCCCAATATGGCCGCTGCACACTGTTCAAATGGCAAGAGTGTTTTAATACAGATCTCCTGAGAACACATATAGCAAACCGATAGGTGCTCACTTACAGGAGGACGCTGAGCAGGTGAGCTTAACCCAATATAGCAATATTGTTAACTAAACCTTTTTATGTATGTGCTGACACATAGTTGCTCCTTAATGAAGTGGGTTCAAGCTTGGGAACAGTATTAACAATGGTGCTCTAATATTTTCTTTCCTGTCGAATGTGACGGAGATTAATTTGAGTATATTGTATAATCAACTTGTAAGACGGTGACTCTCCTCTCTTAATTGATTGCACATTTTGTTTCTCGTTTTAGTTGTCATATGTCCCCCTCCTTCTTCGATTCACAATGGTTATTTTTACCCAGTTAAAGAGGAGTATCAATACAAGGATGCTGTAAATTATAAATGTAACAATCCACATGCAGTGACAGTGCATAACTCTGTGTTCTGCTTGGAGAATGGAACTTGGAGTCCAGATGTGCCCATCTGCATAGGTTGGAGTTTTAAGTCTTTATTATTGCTTTCACCTGTTATGTTAAGCTAAAACTACTCATCCAAGTGGTAAGACAGTTTTCACTAAGCTTAGGGTTTAGGGTTTTTTATTACTGACTCATCATCTGTGCCATTTCTAATTATTCATGCATTACATTTAGCCACATACTACATTTTAATGGAAATAAATAAAATTTATATCAGTTTTTAAGTTGTAAAAGTTACATTGCTGTTAAGTTTTTAGTTCACATTAATTTATCCCTTTGATTTTCTGGTTTACATTAAGGTAATTCAACTGTCCATTTACCAGTTAAGACTTAAACCACTTTCACATCACCACCAAATTTTTTGCCAAAAACCTGGGTATTTGGTGATGATGTGAAACCACCACTTCAGGTCGACCCAGGTCAAAAGACCCAGGACTTCAACCCGGCAAAAAAGAAGGGTTTTTCCCGGGTCCTACCTGGGAAGGGTGGCAATGTGAAAGGTCCAGGTTTGTTTTTAACCCGGGTCTTTCATATTGCCTCCTATTTGGTTTAGATTTGTTTACTGTTGCTATGGCAACAGTAAAGAAATCTGTTTTTAGCAAGTATAAGGCATGCTGATGCTTGTAGTGCTACAAGAATCAGCATGCCCAAGGATGCCAGGGCATCCTGGAGATTGGAGAACCACAAGCGCCAGCATGCCCTGTCATCCTGTGCAACAACACACAAAGTTATGCACCTCCTAGCTAATAAATAAAATATAGGACCGGCCCCTAAAAAAATACTTAATATTTAATGCCCCCCTATAAAGAAATAATGACATTGAATACCACTATATGCAATAAAATATTTACATTTAATACCCAAAATAATAAAAAATATTTAACGCTAATTATATGAAGCATAAAATAAATAAATAAAATAATTACATAAAAATGATAAGTAAAGAAAAGTACTTACCATCTTAGGATCTGATCTTCCAAGCTTTTAATCTGTGGGGGAGGTCTTTGAAAAACAAAATCCCTATGGCCCGCCGTAACTCATGTCCTGCACGCAGGACACCCCGACGCTAATGAGAGCTCTGCTGTCATTGGCAAGGTTGCCAACTTTTTACAGCTTCCATATATTTCTGCAAGGAGGTGGGGCTTAATGACACAATTTATGCAAATCATTAAGTTCCACCCCCTGTCAATCACTCCTGTACTCTCTAGAGTTTTAGGGGATGGACGGGGCTTGATGATATCATCACGCCCCGCTCATCCCTAGTAAACGCTAGGGATTACAGGAATAATTGAAGGCTGATGGGGCTTGTGGGAGTTTTGCCGGCTCTCCCAGGATACCAGGAGAACTGCCCAAATTTTGGGAGAGTCTGCAACCCTGGTCATTAGGGTATATTTATACCCTTTGGCCAAACTGGGAAATCCCGTTTCCATGGTGACCAAACGTGATTTGGTCACCATAGAAACTGGATTTCCCTGGCTGGGCAGGTTATAAATATACAGTGTTCTCCCCAGGGCATTTTAGCCGGGTGCTCCACCCGGCAATTTTAGCTTACCACTCGACCAGACCTGACCAAAACGTTGATTGTGATCTCCAGCTTTCAGTCTTGGTTGTGCTCCAATGGACCGTAAAGGCTTAGTTCCCAGTAGTGCAGTACCAGCGAGGCGTTTCGCAGTGGGAATGTATGTCTGGATCCCATCAAGCATTATTATTGCAAAGTATTACACTGCTCCCACCCAGCTGCTATTTAATACCACCCGGCTGGCAACATTTTCTGGGGTAAACACTGAATATACCCCAATGACAGCAGAGCTGTCATTAGCATCGGAATGTCCTGCGTGCAGGACATGAGTTGCTGCAGGCCATAGAGTTTTTTTGTTTTTCAAAGACCTCCCCACGGATTAAAAGTTTGAAAGATCAGATTTTGTGCTTTGTTGCACAGGATAACAGGGCTTGCTGGAGCTTTTGGTTCTCCAAGCGCCAGCATGCCCTGCCATCCTTGGGCATGCTGATGCTTGTAGCACTTTTTTTTTTGCCCTGGCATTTATTCTCGGAAAAACCCAGCGTTTTTCAGCATTGGTGATGTGAAAGCGGTGTTATAAAGCTCTCTTTCATATTAGAAACATTTGCTTTGCTAATTAAAAGAGTCCTTGCACAAAGCAAAAATATTTTGCTATCAATAGGTAACATGGTCTCTCAATATCATCCTTGTGGACTTTTCCATTACTGACTAATTGTCATGCTTCATCCAAGAATTCAGCAAAAATTTGTAAAGTGAATAACAATATTGTGGTAGTAGACCACTTTGTCGCCACAGGGAATGTAGGATTACAGGGTTTAGCAGCCAGGAACTTGCCATTTGTGACTCTCTAACTGTATCTAGCGAGATACATATGATGATATGAGATACATAGCAGAGATCTGAGGTCAGATCCCTACTGCATCCAATATCCCCTCATTTATAGAAAGTTACAAGTGCAGGCCCCTACCACAGAAATCTGGATACCCAGCCCTTATGGTACAATTTAAATGCTCACCTATCCCACATTTTGTACCTGCTGGGCGCAACCTGCTTCATCCCACTCCATTGTTGGAAGACTTCCTGCATGGATTAAAGCTGGGTATACACTACAATCACACGATAAACATTAGCAAAACTGATAGTGTGTACCCAGATTTACACAGGGACTAGCAATAATATTCTACAGATAATGGGCCGAATTCACAGCACCGGACGTATTGCACATACGTTCTTAAATTACCATTAATAGCTACTACGCATGCGTAACTATTTTACGTAATCTACGTAGTTTCTTTAAGACTGCATATACGCAATCTGCATAACGAAACGATACGTAGATTACGTAAAATAGTTACTACGCCTGCATAGTAGCTATTGATGGTAATTTAAGAACGTATGTGCAATACGTCCGGTGCTGTGAATCCGGCCCAATATAATATATTTCATATTTTATGATGCACAATTTATATACTACATTGTACTGTATGCTGCTGAATTATATATTTAACAATCTCTATTTCTTCTATCAGATGTTGATTGTGCCCCCCCAAATGTTGCAAACTCTAGAAAGCTTACTGGGTTTGTTGGTCCATACACCTTTAATTATGAGGTGATATTTGAATGTATTAAAGGGTTCATCATGAAGGGATCCAGTACTATAGTCTGCAACATTGATAGCCAGTGGAATCCATCACCACCTAAATGTGAACGTAAGTATTAATCTCATTATTAGCATTAAACACATGGGGCCTGATCCAGAACAACGCTTCGGAGCGAATTTACGCGTGGCGGAGACTTAAAATCGCGTATTTTTAAGTACTGCGCATGCGCACCATAGAAAATACGCTCCGTAACGTAGCGTAATTGTGAACATATGGGCCATTCACGTATGTGTCACGTAAATACTTACGTGTGTGCGTGCCAATTTTACGTGTGTCCAAAATACGTCTAAAATACGTTAAGTAGGCGGGGGTTGTATTTAAAGTGTACAGTATGGGCGTGTTTAGCTGCGTAAATTCGTCTAGCCCATAAGTACGTGTGCGTATGACTGCGGTTACGTTGGAAAAAGTTAAGGTAGGGTTTGGAAAGCGTATCTTGACAAAATACGTACGTTCAAGGGGTGTGCCGAGGGGAGTGTAACGAATTTACGCACACGAAAATACACTACGCAAATAAACGTACGGCAAACATATTTCTGGATCTACCCCATGGAAAGAAATTATCATAGTAAACGCTATTTGTCATGGTGGACATTTACTATATTTACTGTCAGTATCTAGGTTTAAGAGATTCATATCTATTTAGGAAGAAAATAGAGAAGTTTTCAGTAAGCAAGGCTTCATAACATCTTGTTAGAATGCAATCTTTTTATTGATTAGTGGAAACACTTTCTTACAAAAGTCCAGGGCCTTTTTGTTGTCGGACACACTGGAACGGCGTTCCGACACCTTTCAGTACAGTGGGACAGTCCTGCTTTCGGGGGGCCTGTCCCGTTGTCCTGTCCGACTCACAACTTGTCTCGAGAGATCAGACTCTCGGGACAAAGTTGTTTTTTTTTGTTAAAAGCCTGTGCCGCTCTATAAGTGGTAGGGCTTTTAACAGTGCAGTACAGGTAACACAGGGCTCCTACGGGAGCCCTGTAGGACCAAACCTGTTACTGTGAATGGCAGTGACCAAACCTATGCGGTCACTACCATTCTAACGACAGATTTGGTCCTACAGGGCTCCCATAGGAGCAGGGGGCATGTACTCCCCACCATGGGAGCGTAACTACGGACCATTGCGCGCACCTAAAGCGTGCGGAGGTCAGGCTCTACCTCATTAATTAAACATCTTATCTCTTCCTGTTAACTAGAAGATGACATAACCTCCCTTTAACCTTCCCATTCTTGGTGATCATTGCTGGTCCTGGTTATTGCAGTAGAGGGCAAGGTATGATTGATGAACCTGAGCTAAGTACGTTAGTGTATTTACGCTAGCTGATGATGTCAAATCGGCTATTTGTATATACTGCGCATGCGCGAGTCAGATGTTATGCCCCGTAATGCTGAACGTACGTACCATCATTGTGACTATGAATGAAGGGGCGGAGGCATCAATACGACTACCGTAATTACACTTTGGTGGCGGAGGGAGGCATTTAAATTGGACAGTATGGGCCAGGTTAGGCCACCCTGTACGCAAATCCATTACATACGTCAGTACTTCACTATGAAAAGTTAAGGCAGGGTTTGGGCAGCGTAAAACGGCCAAAGTACATACGAGCAAGGGGGGTTCCTAGGAGAGTGCATTAAAACTACGCTAGCATAAATACGTTATACGTTCTAACGTAATCTAACCCGTTACGTTAGGGATTGGATTCACCCCATCATTAGTAAATAGTTTCTGTACCCCACATATAAAATAAAATGGCTTTAACTGATTTCACATTTTCTTTTATTGTATTTGTCACAATAGAGATGAGATTT
The DNA here is from genome assembly GCA_011038615.1 of Limnodynastes dumerilii. Classification (NCBI taxonomy): domain Eukaryota; kingdom Metazoa; phylum Chordata; class Amphibia; order Anura; family Limnodynastidae; genus Limnodynastes; species Limnodynastes dumerilii. The sequence goes on along the minus strand of WWET01000748.1, from coordinate 409,573 downwards.
TAAAACCACTTTTTCCCTTCTACAAGAAACAAGTAATTTACTTGTGTTATATGTTCATCTTTTACCAGGAGCAATTTGTCCTCTACCTATATTATTAAATGGGAAAGTAAAACACCCAAAGAAGACAGAATATTCAACAGGTGCATTACTAACATTGGAGTGTAATTCAGGTTATATCCTAAAAGGAGAGAGCAGATTAACCTGTGGGAATGATCTCCACTGGCACCCTGCAATTCCATTTTGTGAAAGACGTAAGTTGTACAGAAGTGTGATATGACTGCCACACTATATATGTGTGAGGTGCTGAAAAGCAAGTGACAATGAATAGGATTGTGTGTCCCTGTTGCTAACGTCCCCCAATGCAGGGATTCACACTGATGTAGCCCATGAGTATATAAGTGAATTAGAAGCTAATGTTTAACATTTTAACCAACTTATTTACAATTCATAATGATAAATAAGAAAAAGAAACTTTTTCCATTTTATTAGTGCACTCCTGTAAAATCATAAAAAAACAGTAGTCTTTGCATTGATTATTATTAGTGTATCTATAGACTGTGGGGAAAGGGAAGCTATTGATACATATGGTATAATAAGAACAGTTGTATGCCTAAGAAACCTCTAGAAGATGACAAATAATAAAATATAATTTTTATTTATAACTGCTATTCTGAACCTCATTACACAAAAGGAATGTGTAACTATTCAGATAGCTTAACCACCATGTCCATCTCTTAATACTCTTAACACACAGATTTCTGTAAACTTTTCAACTTTATTGATATAGACTGAATGATTGTCCATATAATGTAACTCAAGTTCTGCAGAGTAGATCACTGAATATATGTTGATAAAATAGAGCAGTATAAGAGATAGAAAAAAGGTAAAAAGATATAAGCCTGTAGGGATCAGATGGCTAAACACACCTGTAGGCAGCTAAATCACAGTTAAACTTTTTGACCTGTCACATGGTATAAGGCAGCTAGACATAAGCAATCAAATGCAGATCTGCACAGAACTAAGTAGACTTAATTAGCAGAGTGCAGAACATAAACTTATCATATAATAAACGAATAAGAAATGTACAGAATAATAAAGAAGTGCTGTGGATACATGACACTCCCCATCTGATATCTGTAGATATCACTATTTAACTATACAAACACATAAGGAAAAACAATATCATTGTAATCCATGCATAACAATTAAACAAGATCCTTGTGAGACATAAAAAGCACAGTCTCTGTGATTGGTCTTATGAATGTCTTAGCAGTTCCATCTTTAACTACTTTGACTTCTACTTTTCAAATCTTCCCATATCCGCTAGGAAAGGATTTAACAATAAGTCCCATTGGCCACTCATTGCAGTTGACTTGCTTGTCTTTAAGTAGTACAAGATCTTTTTCTTGTAGGTTGGTACACTTAGATTGCCAATTACAATGATTCTGTAGAGTAGACAGGTACTCACGTTTCCATCGATTCCAAAAAGTATTGGCAAGACACTGCACCTGTCTCCATTGTCGCTTGTACAAGTCTTTATCATTAAAGTCTGCAGATGGAATAGCTGATGTACCAAACTTTTGCGTAAGCTGGTGTCAAGATGACTGGCATTTCAGAATTAGTAGAAATTGGTACAAGAGGTCTTGCATTGATGATTGCTGAAACTTTAGCCAATATTACTTTTAAAGTCAGCACAGCTCCACACAGTTCAAGTCTTGGAATAGTGTGTTCAGGTTGTGGTGCCAACTTAGCCTTGCCTAGAATGAATCCAACCTGGCAAGTTCCTTTAGAGTCTGTCACTTTTAGGTAAGCAACTGCAGCTATGGTCTTTGTTGAAGCATCTGAGAAAATACAAATTTCTTCACGTTTTGCTGCAATAAGCGATATAGAAGCATAGCAACGTGCAACTTGGACTTGTTCTTGTTCTAAGGAATGTAAGGATTTTTTCCACATCTCCCTTTCTTGTTTCCTTCCTAAAGGTAGTTGTGCATCCCAGTCTTGGGAATCCGCAGATAGCTCTCTTAGCAAAAACTTCCCTTGTATTGTTACTGGAGCTATAAACCTAAGAAGGTCATAGAGACTATTGACTGTTGACCGGATACCATACCTCTTCGGGTGTATGGTCTTTTTTCCGTTGACACTTGGAATGTAAAGGTGTCTGCTTTTATATCCCAACTTATTCCTAGACTGTGCTGAATTGGAGAAGTATCAACACTTAGATCTAATTTCTTTAAATCCTTGGCATGATCTTCCGAGTTGAATGCCTTCATAACTCTGGTACTGTTAGAAACTATTTTGTGAAGTCTCAAATTGGCAACACTTAACATTGCTTGGTCTTTTTTGAGAAGATTTATAGCTTCATCTTCTGTTGGTAGGGATTTAAGTCCATCATGCACATAAAAGTCTCTTTCAATGAAATGTCTTGTATCAGCACCATATTCCATTTCTCCTTCTTAAGCTGTTCTTTTAAGTCCTTATGTAGCCACTGAAGGAGAAGGACTATTACCAAAAACATGTATTTTCATTTGGTATTCAATGATATCATCATGCACATTGTTGTTGCGATACCACGGGAACCTTAAATAGTTTCTGTTGTCTTCTCTAACAACAAAGTAGTAAAACATCTGTTGTATATTTGCTGTCATAGCAATATGTTTTTTCCTGAAGCGAATTAACACTCCCAGGAGATTGTTTGTAAGATCTGGTCCAGTGAGGAGGACATTGGTAAATGAAGTGCCTGGAAACGAAGCACTTGAGTCGAATACCACCCTTATCTGACCTGGCTTTCGTGGATGGTACACTCCAAAGATTGGGAGATACCAACATTCTTCACCTTTTTTGAGTGGAGGAGCTTGCTCTGTGTGGCCGTTGTCAAATATGTATTTTATAAAGTCTACAAAATGTTCTTTTATTTCTGAATTCTTTTCCAAGTTACGCCTCAGTGAGCTGAATCTTGCAAGAGCTTGCTCCTTATTATTGGAAGGCGACACCTGAATGAAAGAAATGGAAGTGGGGAGAATTGAAGAATTCTCTATCCATAATTTTTAGAAATTCTTTGTCTTCTATTGAAGGTGCAGTTTTATTGTCATCCTTTGTCACCTGGAAGACAGTATCACCAAGGCCTGGGCCACTCTCTTTGGATGTGGGAATTTCTCTGTTGGTATGATTCATTTGACCCTGTTGAATTGTTCTGACGAGACTCTCTTTTATAAAGAAGTGATTAGGACATGGTTCAAATAAGGATACACGACCATTTTTCAGCACATTTGTTTTGAAAACATTGACATTGTCTGGGCTGCGCACCTTGTCAGTACAAACATCACCCACTATTACCTAAGTCGAGTCTTTGGGCATAGGGTGCGTTGTGAGGTTCGTTGCATTGTTGACAAACTTTGTGTACCCTCAGTATGTCTTTGCCGAGCAGAAGAATTTGAGCAGCATCATCCAACAGTGGGACATGATCAGCAATAGCTTTCAAGTGAGGGTGATGACGTGCAACATCAGGCGTAGGGATCTCACTCCTGTTATTTGGCAATTGATTACACTCTATAAGCGTAGGGAGAGAAAGTTTTAGGCTTCCATCCACAGTCTCTATTAGGTGTCTGTAAGCTTTTCTTCCTCTTTTGTTCCAGCACATGTGTTAAGTGTGTATGGAGTAGGGTTTTCTTTTATGTTGAACAGGTCAAAGAACTGTGACTTAGCCAATGATCTATTGCTTTGATCATCAAAAATGGCATACATTCTGACAGATGTCTCGGAATATCCTTTGAGATACACCTTCACCAGGCCCATAGGAGCAGGGGGCATGTACTCTCCGCCATGGGAGCGTAACTATGGACCCTTGCGCACACGTAAAGCGTGCAGAGGTCAGGATCTAGGTCAGGAATTAAACATCTTATCTCTTCCTGTTAACTAGAAGATGACATAACCTTCCTTTATCCTTCCCATTCTTGGTGATCATTGCTGGTCCTGGTTATTGCAGTGGAGGGCAACGTATGATTGATGAACCTGAGCTAAGCACGCTAGTATATTTACGCTAGCTGATGATGTAAAATCTGATGCAATAGATATAACGTAGGTAGTGCTCACAGTGCACCGTGGGTGGGATGAAGGTTAGGCGTATGTAAGGCGAGCCGCTAATCCCTTCGTCTGTTCCCAACTAAACAGACTAACAAAAGGTAAGTATTATGGGAAAGGGAAGATAGTGTTTCAAAAAAGAAATAAAGTGCTGCGCTGACATCCAAGACACTTATATCGTTTTTAGATTGAAATACAATACAAGAATAAGCACCATAAGATAAATAAAAAATAAATTTAATATCTAAAACCAGACATATATGCTAACAT
>WWET01000748.1:335333-346928 GCA_011038615.1 Limnodynastes dumerilii | reverse complement strand
TAAGGGGCAGGGTTAGGGAGTTACGAACATGTGGCCGGCGTAATTACACTCTGTTACACTGGCTGAAGTTAGGGTAGCCTTCAGCCGGCATAACAGTGTGTAATTACGCCGGCAACAGGGGGAGTGTCGGGGGAGTGCATTAAAGCTACGCTGGCCGTAATTACGAACCACGGCGCAGCGTAGCTCTGGATCAGGCCGTATGAGTATAATTCGCATTTATACCGATTTTGTAAGCACTTTCCCAGATTTTACTACAAGCTGGCCTGGGAGTCTGGAAACCTCCCCCAAATGGTAAAAAAGATGGGAAAGTATCCTCATGTATTGCAGTTAGACATGTTGGGCCAGATCCTAAACTACGTATGTGAGCGATTTTACGCTAGACGCTGATGGAAAATCGCCCATTAGTATTTACTGCGCAGATGTTACGCCATGTAATTCTGAACGTACGTACCAGCCTCGTATCAACAGCGTAACTACGCGCGAAGGGGCGTGACTTCCATACAACACCCGTAATTACATTTTGGAGGCGGGATGAGGCATTTAAATCGCACAGTGTGGGCGTGCTTAGGCACTTACGTACGTGAAGCCTTAATGTACTTTAATAGTTACGCTTTGAAAAGTTAAGTAAAACGGCCAAAGTACATACGAGGAGAGTGCATAGAAAATATACTAGCGTAAATACGCTACGCGATGAAGCATAACAATCACTTAGGTCTGGATCGGCTACTGCTAGTTTTAGGGTTTAGGTTAGGGATAAGATACTGTTAGGTTAACTCCCAGCCTCTTTGCCTCTGATGATTTGAAGGGAATTGTGGATGTACTTACCTGCATGGTTTAGATTGCTGGGTCCTCTAGTATAGTGCATGGACAAATAAACCCCTTATACAGGGGTAAAGCTCTGCCATGAGGCGGTATGCACATCCTGCAGGATTCAGGTTACTTTTATATCCAGTATAGAGAGTTGCATTGCTTATGGTTCATTTGCATCATTTATATTTGTGCTCAGTGTAAGACAGCTTTATCCTCTATGTGTTTCACCTTTTTTTTATATGTTATGTTATGTGATGTATATGATATATATCTAAATATACCACATATATAATTCCCTCATTTTATGGGCAATTGAATTGATATTTGATATTGCAATGGGAAATAATGCAGTTACTGAGTTTTAACATTTCAACATTTTTAGGCATTGAAGTAAAAGTTATGTTTTCAATTTTTCCTTACTTCAGGCATTTATTGAACATTATTTTATGATCATTAAACTGAAACTAACAGACTTGGGGCCGGATTTACTAAGCTGCAGAAAAGGAAAAGTGAAGATGTTGCACATAGCAACCAATCAGATTCTAGCTGACATTTTCTAGTATGTAATAGGAAAGTGAGAGCTAGCATCTGATCGGTTGCTCTGGGCAACATCTCCACTTTCCTTTCCCGCAGCCTCATAAATAAAGCCCTTGGTGTGCACCGCTAATGTAGTCTATTTCCTTCTTTCTTCTCTATGAAGTAGGTTCCTATTTTGTTTACTGTTAGAGGAAGTTAGGCTTAGGCTGCGACGAGGGTGCAGTTAAAGTCAGGCTGCCATGAAGGGACGATTAAGGTTAGGCTCTGGTGAGGGAACAATTATTGTTAGGTTGCAGTGAGGGGGTGAATATGGTTAGGCTGCAGAGAGAGGAAGGTTAGGGTTAGGTTGCTTTGAGAGGATGGTTAGGGTAAGGTTGCGTTGAGAGGATGGTTAGGGTTAGGTTGCGTTAAGAGGATGGTTAGGGTTAGGTTGCATTGAGAGGATGGTTAGGGTTAGGTTAAATTTAATTTTTTGTCTGACAATTATTGACAACACTAATGTATAATGATATCTACCTTAGTGTTGTCAGAGTAAGGCCCCTGTCGAGAATATTTTTTTAGACATTCATACACAACTGAACTAAAAATCACAAAAATGAAGTTATATCTCATTTACCACAATCTGTGATCCTTTTGATGAACTTATTGAATCTCACAACCCAGTTGTTCCCATACAGAATGATGAGGACAATGGGATCTGGAGAAGCTGACCCCAACTTAGAAGAAATCAGTGATATTTCCAGCACTGGGTCTGTACTAATTGGTGGAAGGGTCAAAGTGAAGACACAGGGTGTCAGACATGAGGCCTAACAAGAGTGACTTTAGGAGTCTGAACGCATCACCAGTGGGGATCCGGTATCAGATCCAGCCTTCCATGCAAGTGCATAGGAGGTCACTCTATTGATTGCATGAACTTTTGATCTTGGACCCCTACTTTTAAATGAGGACTTATCAGGAATCTGGATAGGGCAGTATGCGCAGGGCATACCTGGAATGCTGGAGTGAGGATTGGAGGGGATGTCGAATTGACTATTCTTCACTCAGTGATGATGGCTGGTCTACACTTCCGTATTCGACATGAAATGGACTGATGAGTACTATATTTAATGTTAGATTTAGGGTTAGGGTCAGGCTGCCATTAGGGAAAGGGTTAAGGATAGGATCTGACTTTTAATTGTCAACAACACCAGAGATGATCTCAAATGAAATCATCGATTGCCCCGATGCTGAGCTTACCCTGATGTTCTCCCCACTCAACAAGATTCAGACTGTAAAATGATCGCCATCTCAGGATGAATTAGTCTTATCTGTCTTACAATCCTAGATGTTCTTCATCTCCAACAATGTCTACAGCTTCATCCTTCTATTCTTCTGCTTACACATGAACAGATTAGAACAGAATTAATCCTTTCCACATTACATTACTAACTGATGATCCACACAAATAAAAAAGTTTACAGTCCACAGATGCCTATAAAGCAGGCATAGGGAAACTGATGTTACATTCCCCCACATGGATTGTTCCAGAATGTAGCACTCACCTGTCAGCAGGTGTGGGGCTCTGGTCTGAACGTCCGATTTTCGAATCGGCCATTTCCTCCCCAGCCAGTTGCGAACTGGCTGGGATTTCGATTGCATATGTCTCGATGAGGCAAAGCAATCAATCCACAGAGCACCGAAAGCTCTGTGCTCCGACAAGGTAAGCAAAAATAGTCCCCCCACTCCTTTCCCTAATTCTAACCCTAACCCTCCCCTTTCACTACCCTAACCCTAATCCTCCTTTCCTGGCAGCCTGACCCTAACCCTCCCTTACTTGCAGCCTGACCCTAACCGACCATCTCCCGCAGCCTGACCCTAACCCTTCCTCCCCTGCAGCCTGAATCTAACCCTCCCTCCCCTGCAGCCTGACCCTAACCCTCCATCTAACACAGCCTGACCCTAACCCTCCCTACCCCGCACAAAGAGTTTACTCACCTGTCCCTTGGTCCGACAATAGTGGTGGCGGAGTTGCGGCGGAGGGATATCATTAATTGCGTTAGTGAATGGGTGAAGTATGCTGAACGGCATACTCACCCATTCATTAAAAAAAGTATGAATTGGTAAGTATTCAAAAAAGGAATTTTCAGATGTCCCTTTTTCAGAAATCAGATTTTCTGGCCGGAGAGTGTCAGCCGGCATCATATTCCTTCAAAGCATGCCATCACACGCATCGGAGCAGCATGTAAATAATGAGCCATGTGGAAATTGCTGCTTAGGTCCAGTGGGTGCTTACTGCAATGCGATTGGACGTTCTGGCTGGCTATTACAGTCTTTACCTAAGCGGTTGCTTAGCAGCTGAGGTGCTTCAGTGAGTGCTGCGTTCCACCTCCCGGAAGCCTCAATGGGCCTGATTCAGACTAACGCCCGCCGCAGTAGGTACGATCTGCGCATACACCAGGCAGATGTTGCCCGGCGTAGTTAGGGAAACCCGATCCTTGTGTAGTTACGCCGAGGGGGGCATTCCTCTCCGTAACTATGCAACCCTTACGGAAGAAAGGCGGGGGAAGGTAAGTAAATGATTTTAGGCCAGTTACGACCCTGTGGCCGGCGAAATGACCTACTGTTACTCCTGCGGTGTAATTACCTAGTGTTACTCCGGCTGACGTTAAGGTAGCCTTCTGCCGGCGTAACAGTGGGTAATTATGCCGGCTACAGGTGGAGTTTCGGTGGAGTGCACCAGAGCTACGCTTTCCGTAATTACGGCCAGCGGGCCACCGTAGCTCTGGATCAGGCCCAATGTCTTTTGGTCTGACATGCCGCCCACTCCACTCATTAGCTGCTCCTCCTGCATTCCTCCCCACCATCTGATTGGCCAGTGCTCCTTTATAGGCTGCCCTTTCCCCAGGTGCTGGTTATGTTGTTTAGCTTCTGCGGCGATCACCTGCTCATGTGGTTCGTGTCCTGTATCCTCCTGGTTCACTATTTTCTGCTCCCTTGTGTTCCTGGTGATGATTGTGCATTACCATCTGCACTGCAGTACTGTCTGTTTGTGCGTTCCCAGCTGTACTCCAGTATTTCTGGTTATTACTGTGTTTTACTATCTGCACTCCAGTATTTCTGGTTATTATTGTGTTTTACTATCTGCACTCCAGTATTTCTGGTTATTATTGTGTTTTACTATCTGCACTCCAGTATTTTTGGTTATTACTGTGCTTTACTATCTGCACTCCAGTATTTCTGGTTATTACTGAGCTTTACCATCTGCACTCCAGTATTTCTGGTTATTACTGTGCTTTACCATCTGCACTCCAGTATTTCTGGTTATTACTGTGTTTTATCATCTGCACTCCAGTATTGCTGGTTATTACTGTGTTTTATCATCTGCACTCCAGTATTTCTGGTTATTACTGTGCTTTACTATCTGCACTCCAGTATTTCTGGTTATTACTGTGCTTTACTATCTGCACTCCAGTATTGCTGATCATTACTGTGCATTGCCATCTACCCTCCTACTAATCTGTTACCTTGTGCTCCCAGTCCTTACTTGCTTGTTTAGACCTTGTGGCAATCTTCCTTCGCGACCTGTCGACTATCTGCAGCGAAGCCTGTCCACACCACCAGGGACTCCAGTGAATATCAGATCCCCGGTTAGACTTTGCACCCTGAAACAAAGTTTCCCTAACACCCTGCTAAAAGTTTCTGCTGTGCTCTATTCACCTCATGCTTATAAACACAGTTTCTGTATGTGTATTCCACCTCACACTTTTAGTGTACCTTCTCATGTATTATGTATTCCATCTGTGTAAAGTGAGTTTATAAATTACTATTTATATTACTATTTTAATTATTATTGTCTTTTGTATCTGTGTGGCTTAGCATATATCTGCAGATGTATGTAGCAAACTCTCTAACTTTTATTTTAAAGAGAGAATGTTATGGTTTGTGGCTGATTAATTGCAAGAGTGCTGGGGTGCCTTATATATATATATATATATATATATATATATGTGTGTGTGTATGTGTATTCACTTCTGTATCACGATACAATATCAGCACTCCTTTTGTAGATGAAAAAAGTACTTTTAATAACTATTATCCAACTAATTCTCAAGATAGGGATCAAACCACATATCAAAAAAAGTGCAAAACAGGTTCCTCCACAATGCACAACATCTCCAATATAGAATAACTCTGGGGTTGCCAATGGTGAAATTTCAACATGTCTCCAACATATAAAGCATATGAAGGTTATCATGTCTAGAGATCTAATCACAACAGTAATATTGAGGCTGCCCCGCTGTCCAGTACATAGTAAATTCAGGCACCGCTTACCAGTCATCTACAGCTCTTTTGATTATGTCTGTCATCAGGGTGTGGAGCAAGAGAATAAGGAGACCATTCTGGAGGAAAGTATGTATATATACATTTAGAAGTGGCGGCATGCAATGAGATTATTTTTGCAAGTTATTAGGCTATGAGCTGAAATGGTTACATGTGTGTGGAGATGGGATAGGTTGGTGTAAATTGAGGGTATATTGGATAACTAGCAGACATCTAGGTCCAGATTTACTAAGCTGTGGGTTTTGAAAGAGTGGACAGTTTGCCCATAGCAACCAATCAGATTCTAGATAGCATTCTCTAGAATGCAATAGTTAAATAAGATCTAGAATCTGATTGGTTGCTATGGGCAAACATCTCCACTCTTTCAAAAGCCACAGCTTAGTAAATCTGGACCCTAGAGTTCTCCTTTCTTGGTCTTATATATTCTGGTAAGTATTGGAATGATTTTATGTGAATATGTGTGATTTAGTATTTTGCTATGTTGTGTTTCCTTACATTATGTTACTGTGCTTTATAGTCACCCTGATCCATGTTATTAAACCCCCAGCTGCCTGTGCCAAGGATGGAAGTTCCCACCCGTGTTACTGTCATCCTGGAAGTAAAATGAAGGAAGATACTTGGGGAAAGAACATATGTATAGGTAAGAACCTGAGATGACTGGAGCTTGTGTTTTAGATTTGGGAGCAGTCCAGGGCAGGTTGTTGATCAAGGAAATAATCCTATAGGACTAGATCCTGAAATGTGATACCCCCTTGCAGGTTCTGTGTGTTGTCATTGGATGTCATTTTATTCAGCAAATGCACTCGTGTCCATGTTATCCAATCAGTTTACACTTCAGTGTATCCACACTTAATATGAAGCCCCTCACCTCTGAGGAACTGAGTTGTGAATGTGTTCCTTCTTTGTGCAATGTACAGTACAGGGGCTTCCTCTCAATATGATACAATCCAAAGTTTTGTACTGCTCTGATTTTTTGTGCTTGAGTCAGAAAAGTTAAGTTAGTTCCTGGCTGTCTGAAGTCTGTCTGTGCAAGGGATAGATGCTAAGTTGCATATGCACCAATCAGTTTTCTGAATACAGCCCATATGTCATGGGCACTTAGAAGACAGATACTTAGAATTTGATAAAGGGATAGCCGTACTAGAAAAAAATCCAGTAATTCAGACGATACAAGTGGTTCAGAAATTATATATAATATTTATTCTAAAAAACATAAAAAATTGATGGATGCAAAATGTGCAAAATTGTAATGGCATAATATGCAAACACATAAAAAAATCACACAACAACATCATCAAAGACTTCGTAGAATATATAAATAAACCAATATATAATATGGACAATGCAGTAGTGAGTGAGAGACGCAGTCCGCAGGGAACCTCCCTGATGGTGGTAAGTGGGGGGCCCGAACGGTAGGTATTACTACCACTGTGTAAATCACTAGAGATATCCGTCTCATGGCAAAGCAATTGGCAATAGTTCCACAAGATACAATGTTGTCACTATGTGGATGATTGAAATTTTGTCGTCTGTATTAGTGCAGTGTAAATGCCAAAAGATGAAATGTCAGATCCACTCACTAGAATAAGGCTCCACTAGTGCCTATGTAGAAAACACAGTCTCCAGGGGGTATATTAACTAAAGTCGCTCTTTGCCACCAATTAAAAATCGATCGGTCTCTCCACAATTTTACATCGATTTTGTAGTTACAATCGCGGTATTCACTAACCGATGCATTTTACTCACAAGAGAGAAAAATCGCAGTTGCTTTATGTTAATAAAAAAAAAAAAACAAGAAGGCTTAACATGCTGACGCTGATATTACTACAAGGCTCAGCAATGCTACAGCAATGTAGTTCTGCTGCGCTTGCCTTTGGGACATAGAAAAACACGTCAAATATATTGACGTGTTTTTCTGCTACAGTGTGGGGCGCTTTCAATGAAAGCCCCCCACCCAAAAGGCACTTTGGGGCTGATTCAGAGATGCGATTGCGAAAAGATCGCAAATATACGCATCTAAGGTTAAGATCTTAGCAGGTTACAGCCCACTGCATAAACAGTCACTCCCCTTGCAACAGCGGTGGATCTTAAAGTTAGACCACCATTGACTAGCCCTAACTCTGCGCTGGCAGTTGAGATCTTAAGTGACGTGGGAGCGTTCATTTAAGATCCTAAGTGTCAGCCCGCGACCACTTTCCCTCATTTCCCTGCCTCCCCCCGCCCATTTCCATGCAAATCTTTAAGATCTTAAAGATTCGCAGCACTTAAGATCTTAAGTGCTTGCGATCGATTCAAACTTACGCTCTTAGCGAATTTACGCTCCTAACCGCTACGTACATGGCGTTGCACTATTACTATGCATGCGCAGTATTGCGAATTTTCTAAGATCCTAAATATACGCTCCTAAGTGCCGTGGAAATCGTATCTCCGAATCAGCCCCTTTAATTTTAGCGCTTTGCCAACAAACTAAAGGCGATTTAGTTAAATTGCCTTTAGTGAATACTGCAAATAGTATTTTTTCTATGGCAAAAATCTGGACGATTTTTGTTCAGCAATGTTTGTCTGGTCAGTTTTGCAAAAGGCTATGAATACGTCGATGGCATAAACTTTGGTCTTTTTTTTGCAATATCGACTTTAGTAAATATACCCCCAGGAATGGAACAAAAGGAGATCTAACTCTCAACCCGCACTAGGGGCTCTATTTACAAAAAACGATTTTAAAGGGGAGATGAAATCGTTTCATCTCGCCGCGATTTACCCGCGATTTTTTGGTTTAAATCGTGGTATTCACAAAGATGCGATTTTACCGCGATTTAAATCAAATCACACGAGTTGCTGTGATTTTGAAAGGGTTAAATCAGATTAGACCTTTAAAAAATCGCAGCAACTCGCGGGAGTTAAAAAAAAACAAAGTGCTGTATGGTTGAAAGCCTTAGCCATGCTGTGCTGATAGAACTACAAGGCTAAGCATTGCTTAGCCTTGTAGTAATATCAGTGTCAGCATGGTAAGGCTTCTAACCATGTCGCGCTGTGTGTAGTGTGTGTAAAAAAAAAAAAGACAGTGTGCACCAAACATACATTAACACATTACAGTCAGTGTGGATGTAAAGAAATACATTTTCCCTAACTAATTATGTTCCCTAATGTGTGCACTTACCTCCGGTGGTCACCGTCTCCTATCCTAAGTGTGTGGATGCAGTGTGTGGTGTTATAAAAGAATAAAAGTTTTGGGCACTCACTGTTTGCTGTCATCTGTCTTGGGAAGCCTTGTTGGATGTGCCGAAGCTTCTGCACTTGATTGGAGTCTGGGTTTCCGTTGATTGGAGTCACTCGTCCTTCTCTGGGCTCTTCTGGACTTGTCACAGCGCGGACACGCTCCTCTCCTTCCTCGGTTCTGCTCCTAATGACCATTTGGTCACTAGGGGGCAGTGTTTTATATAATAGATGACGTCAGAAACGCTAGAGCACCAGTGTAACTGTGGTGTGGAGACTGCTGACCAATGAACTGGCAACAGCCTCTATTTAAGAACCAGAAGCCCAGCTCACACTGTTATAGCATCCTGATCACCCTTGTACTCACCTGCTCCTTGTCTGTTGACTTTGACTATTATTTGATTGCTGAGCATTCCCTTGTCTCCTATTCAACCTTCTGCTCCTAGCATGGGCGGATCTTTAATGGGTGCAGGGTGTTCAGTGCACATGGGCCCCTCAGAACAAGGGGCCATGTGGCATCCATCCTGCACCCAAGTCTCTGCATATCAGGGTTGGCTACTTTCTATTTCTTCCCTCCGGGAGATCATAAATAGATGCCGGTTCGCGGGGGGCAAAAGCGGCGGGGCTGTTAGGCCTTCCCCTTTTGTGGCCTGTTAATCGGGACAGTCGTGCCTCAGGGGAAGGAGGGCCCAGGTACAAATTCTGCACAAGGGCCCCCTCACTTCTTAAAACGCCCCTGGCTCCTTGTGTTCTCTGCCTTTACCATACAATAAAAGACTGCATATCTTCTAGGTGTTAGGTCCAACTACAGTATGTAGAATAACCTTCCTTACTGGAAACAGCTTTGTATAGCTTTTACTTTTATATAGGGTGGCATTTTTCAAAAGAAGAGGGGCCGTATTGCATATTTGGCCGGAGTTTACCAATGTGAACTACTGCGCATGCGCAGTAATTTCAATGCAATGCGGCCGGAGGTCTGAATACGGCCCGAGGTATTTTAGGACATGAGGACATGTGTATAAACAGGAGGGAGGTAGGTTTAGAGGAAATGTAGAAAATTATTTTACTTAGCAGGTAGTTGATAAGTTGAATAGACTCCCATCTGTGGTGGTAGAAGTCAACACAGTATTTGCTTGAGATAAATATTAGAATATCTGAAGTCTTAAACTTAAAATTGAGGGGGGTCAAATAGGCTGTAGGGTCAGTATAATTTATCAAAACAACTGGACAGAATGGATGGGCCATGTGGCTCTTCTTTGCTTTCTATGTTTCTATCCTTGTGACCACTATACAGTATAGATTACATTCTAGTGATGGGCTTAGTGTGGAAGTGCGCCAGTCTAACTGCAAACAGTTGACCTGCAAGGAGGGCCAGATTGGTCATAGGACTTACAGATAATTTTCATGGTAGATCAGTGGCCTCTGAAGGCCAAATGGCAGCCCCTTTTATATTTGAAGAAAGCTAGGATGTTGATTGTCATAGGTGGTGGTTACCAAAATGATGTCTGAATTGCGTGATGGTCACTAGGATGATGTATGTATTGGGTTGTGGTTAATAGAATGCTGCATTGCACAGATGTCACTATAAATACTATATTATAAGGTATTTGCTTATAACTCTTTTACATAACACTTCCTCTTGTACTTAATTGTCCATACATAACCCTGCCCCCATATCATATATTTTGCATTTCTTTTATTAAGCTTTTTATTCTGTACTAATCCAGTTTACATATTTTTTTAACCCCACCAATAGTTGATCGTGCCTACATGTGGCTTCTTGCAGTTTTTTTTCCAGGGTTTATTTAAGTTCCCAATCCGCCCCTGCCTACAAGTACTAAAATGCTTCTATCTCCTGGGGTTGTTAAGTTGACACCTGTCAGAATATTGAAATACTGACACTTACTGTGTTCAGTATTACAAAATTCCTAACCCTAATTTGTTACCTTGATACAGGTCCAGTGGTGATCAACAAAAGAGAGATTTAGCACTAACCACAGAAACCTGCTCTGTTGTCTTGACTCCTGTTTGTATTTATGCACTCTTGTAATTTTGTATTGTGTGTCCCAGCATCTAGTGTTTTCAGTTACTCTTGATTTGCGTTTAGTGTTCCATGTAATTCCTGTTTGTATATGTACTCCATAGTGTTTATAGCCTCTAGTTTATCTAGTCTTGTTCCCTCTGTTATTATTCTTATTTTTATGTTGCTCCTAGTTGACTATTCACCTTTTCTGTATTATCTAGTGTGCACTGATAAGCTTGCCTGTTTATTAGTGCTTAGCGACACCTGGGCCAGTCTTCCAGGGATTGTGACCTGCTGGGGGCTTGCTACACAAGCCTATCCGCCACCATCAGGTGCTCTGGTGAAGACGAGGCCCCAGTTAGACTTCACACCATTGGAGCAGCCCTGTAACAACTGAGAGTTTAAATGTCTACAGTTTGAATGAAGCTTAGCTTTAATCTTTGCGATGGAAGGGATGGGGTACTCTTACAATTTAGTGCATTGGTCACTCTTGCAGCTTTTAGAATAGAACCCATATTAAAATGATCATATAGCGGTACCTAGGTGGAAGTGCATTAGATGTAAAATTGTTAGATCAGATTCATGTCTGTGTTCAAAACCTTTTATGCCTATTTTAATGACAAATTGAAAGCAAATGGGCAATGCAACACATGTCAATATATCAGTTTATAGGAGGCTATAGTGCAGACCCC
>WWET01000748.1:311955-328196 GCA_011038615.1 Limnodynastes dumerilii | reverse complement strand
AAGCAAAGCATTCTCCCTGCATGCATAGAATAAAATTAACTTGACTCCCCCTGAAATCAACATGGTTTTGCCCAGGTGTAACTTTAAGTTCTTATTTTCAGCCTCTGAATCAGGCCCATAAAACCTAAAATAGCTCTTGGTGTCAGAAGTCAGGCTGTGCAAGTGGTTAAAAAAAAAATCATGGATGTCGTGCAACCCAGCGCTTGCGGTTCTATATTCAACTTTAGGCTCAGTTACGGTGATATATATTTAGTTTTGGTGAAATGAATGACTGACCAATCTGATCGCTTGTGTTTGTAAAGAATTAACAATGAGGATCAATAGACATACCTAGTAGACACAGAAAGTAAACATACTTGAAATGCAGCAGCGATAAGCAGAAAAAATAAAATAACAGAAGCTCAGCACCCTGGTGTGCCACCCTCATAAAACTGGTGCCCTTTAAAGTGATAGAACTGGTAGCACTGGTAAAGGCACCAATGCTAAACTTCTCTTAGAAACAAAGGGGATGTCTCTCTCACCAAGATCCAGCAAATGGAGAAGCGTTGTCAAAATAATCGTCAGGCTGAATTTATTCTTCTCATCAACAACAATCCTGAATGTTCTCCTCCGAGAATATCTGCAGCTACAGACCTATATTCTTCTTCTTACACATGACCAGTCTGCCAGGAAAGCACAGAGTAAAAGATGTCTGAAGCTACAGATGTTGTTGGAGAAGACCCACATATTAAAGGTCCGATATGTGAGGATCAATGATAGAGTAATTATTAATATGACTACATAGATTTATTGCAGAGTTAAATTCAGTATTTATGTAAGTAATGTAGGATTTGACGTGTCTTTCTAGTCTTGACTCTAAAACAAACAATAGTCATAGGGAATAACTGTGTGGAACATACCCAGGGGTGGATTAGTCATAGGACTTACAGGGAATTTTCCTGGTAGGCTGGTGGCCTCTGGTGGCCACTTAGCAGCCCTTTTTTTATTTGAAGAAAACTAGGATGTGGATTGTCATAGATGATGGTTTCTAAAAGGATGTCTGTATAGAATGGAGATTATTAGGATGTTGTATGTATTGCTTGGTGGTCACTAGGATGCTGTATATATTGGGTGGTGGTCATTAAGATGCTCTATGTTTTGGGTGGTAATCACTAGGATGCTGTATGTATTGGGTGGTGGTCATCAGGATGCTCTATGTTTTGGGTGGTGATCACTATGATGCTGCAATTATTGGGTGGTGGTCATTAATGCTGTATGTTTCGAGTGGTGGTTACCTAGGTGGAAGTGACTAACCACTATAAATACCATATAAGTAGATTTGCTTCTAAATTTTTTACATAACAGTTCTTCTTAACTGTCGATAAATAACCCTGTCCCCATATCATATATTTTGCACTTATTTTATTAAGGTTTTACATATTTTTTGACCCCCACCAATAATTGATCCCACCCACACTTGGCTGCTTGTAGATTTTTTTTCCAGGGCCATATTAAGTTCACAATCAGCCCCTGAACATACCCATTATTTGGATTTGTTGTTTGAATTGTTGAAGAATAATCCTTGACTTTCCTAATGAGAGATGTCTTTCTTGGAGTAACGCACATACAGTGGGATATTATTAAGGCCAGACACAAGCATAACCCTATTCCAATCAATTTATCAGATTTTATGACTCTGTAGCTCTCAAAAGTTAAGTGCATAGAAACAGACCTGCAAATAACTGATTCATATTAAAAAGTGTGGCAGAGATGGCTGTGGTCAACCTTTCTAACTCTTAGCTTCCTACTAAAGTCCCTTCATCATCGGCCCTGACTTTTACCACTGGTTCGGTATCACAGTCTACATCAAGAGTGGAGAGAAAGACAACAGCAGTGTATAGTGACAACAAAACCATCACATCAGCAATATTGCCAACAACATCACACAAGACACATCAGCAAAGAACGACAGGTTTAGAAGCAAAGACACAGAAATTTGGTGAGTCATTTACCAGCACCCTTCAAACTCAAATTTCAACAAATTTCATTTGTTGCAACAGTATTATAGTTAAAAGGTGATGTTTCCCAGCTCAAGTCTAATTAGCAGTTTAAAAGTGAAGCTGATCAGGTATCTGTGTGCAATAAGTACAAGCAAAGCATTCTCCCTGCATGCATAGAATAAAATTAACTTGACTCCCCCTGAAATCAACATGGTTTTGCCCAGGTGTAATTTTAAGTTCTTATTTTCAGCCTCTGAATCAGGCCCTCCATGTGTATTTTTACGATCAGTTAAACTGCGCATGCCCAGAACCTAAATATACACACAGAAATCATGGCCGACTGATTCACATACACCCGGACGTCTGACTTAGGACTGATGCACACATCGCCATGTAACAAGTCCCGGATGCGTAGCTAGAGGGGCAAGACTCTTAATGTAACTGAGCTGCACACAGGCTACTAATGTATAGTATGGGCGTTCCAACAGAGCTAGGACTGAGTCACAGGTAGGAGAGCCTTGTGGAAACTAACATGCGCACGGGAAAAGTTAAGGTAGCCCTCGACCACTCGTAAGTTGAGGAACCATATTGTTTGCTGTGAGGCCATGAGTCTTCTCTTACTTAGTTCAGCCCACACCAGCTGCGTGCTTTTAATCAATGGATGTGTGTTTATAAGATAAACACATAAAAGCTTGTTTTTAGACTCTAATGCTGATTTCACATTTGGTGCTAGACTTTAACCATGTGAAGTTGCTATTTTTTGTGTATAGTTTGATAATGGTTTTTTTTTTTTAAACTAATGACATTAAATTTTTTTAACAAACACAATTACATTTACATCTATATAACTATAGTGGTTGTTTGTTTTGGTTTTTATTTTGATCAATTATTCTTTTTAAATGTGTTATGAACCTTTCTGTATGTAGTATATCATTATTTATATAACTTCATACAGTATTTATGTTTTTTGTAAAGTATGTCATTTTTATTTTTGTTTCTTGTCTTATTTTTATATATATTTTTTATTACAAATGTTAATGGACCTGATTCAGATTTAAGAAGGAGCTTGAAATTACGGACCTGATTCAGAGGTTGAAAATAAGAACTTAAAGTTACACCTGGGCTAAACCATGTTAGTTTCAGGGGAGTCAAATTTAATTTGTTGCAACAGTATTATAGTTAAAAGGTGATGTTTCCCAGCTCAAGTCTAATTAGCAGTTTAAAAGTGAAGCTGATCAGGTATCTGTGTGCATTAAGTAAAAGCAAAGCATTCTCCCTGCATGCATAGAATAAAATTAACTTGATTCCCCCTGAAATCAACATGGTTTTGCCCAGGTGTAACTTTAGGTTCTTATTTTCAGCCTCTGAATCAGGCCCTAAGAGCATAGTTGCCAACTCTCCCTGAATATCAGGGAGACTCCCTGAAGATTAGGTGATCTCCCTGACTTCCTGAAGTGTTTGGTAATCTCCCTGATTCTAATTTCATCCATTGAGGTCTATGGAGATGACCAATTTCATGAAAGCCAAGATGTAATGAAAGAATCTTGTTAATCAGCTGCAGCGTCACTTTTAGCTTTTCTATAAAGATAGTAATGAAAATATTCACTGACAATGTAATAATCAATAAATACTGACATTTTTATTGTAAAATAGTTTTCCTGGCAGTGCTAGATACACCTATGGGTGGAGCTATTCACAGGACACACCTCTTTGGTGCTACAGGACACACCCCTTTGGTGCTACACCTTGATAGTGCACTCACAATCTCCCTGATATTCATTTGCAAAAGTAGGCAACCATGCCTAAGAGAGGAAAGTTACACCTGGGCAAAACCATGTTGATTGCAGGGGGAGTCAAGTTAAGTGTATTCTTTGCATGCAGGGATATATCTTTGAATTGCTTACTGCCCACAGATACTGACCAGCTTTACTATCACACTATTATTTAGACTTGAGATAGGAAACATCACCTCTCAACTCTAATACTGTTTGCAATAGATAAATTAGACTCCCCTGCAATCAACATGGTTTTGCCCAGGAATGACTTTAAGTTCTTATTTTAAGAAGATTCTTAAGTCTGAATCAGATCCAATGACAGTACTTGATGTTTTTAGAAATAAAATTAATTTCACTTTTCCAGAGCCTAATCAGTGGCGTTTAGTTATGTATCTTTGATTTATAAGCAATTTTAAACACCATTACGCACGACCGATTCACAGCTAATAAACTCTGCACATACCTAACTATGGGCTGTATGCAGACTACCGGATGTATAACATATATGTCCGGTGTTAAGTGATTTTTACTACTGCGCATGCGTAGTTAATTTTTTACATAATCTACATATCTTTTCCTTACGTAAATTGCGTATATGCGGTTTTCGCTGCGGTTTGTCATTGCTTAGAACCTGCGAATAAAGCATAATTAGTTATATTGACTTTTATTAAATAATTAGTTTAATTAATTTCGTTATTAATACCTATTTATGTTATACATGCATGGGAATGTAAATGGGAACCTATTTATTATTACACATTATGATTAAGGATTATTACGCAAATGCCTGCGACAGATTAATTTATCCCTGCTGCCCTGCCTTGATCCTGTCACTGGCCCAATCATCCGATTATCATCAGAATCGTGATTGGACCATTTTGTTCAGACATGACTGTCCCTGCTACACCTTATAAACATTGCGCTGATTAGATGGTAATTGCATTTTGCGAGGCCAACCTATTTAACTTTTGTTTGCTTATTGTTTAATAACAATTGCCTTCCTGTCACTGGGTGCTGTTACTGTGCTTACCAGATCATTTCACCCCTCTATTCATTAATATTTGTGACATTTAGTGATGGCAAATATTCCTTTTTCTTGACGGTGAAATTAAGTTGAACTCATTAATTATATGGTGTAAAGAACTGTTTTCACAATCAATAGGGTTCTTTGCCCTTTGATAAATAAAGGCCAAATGTGTCAAGAACATAAGCTGATCATGGATCTGAACACATGACCTCCCTCAGTATAGATGGCTGCAGCTGGAGGATTAGCTGACTGAAAGGTATCTCTGGACAGGGTTTCTGCCATAAACTCTCTCTACCAATACAATGTGAACCCACACCAAGGGCCAGATATACTAAGCTGCGGGTTTGGAAAAGCGGAGATGTTGCCTACAGAATTCTGTCTGACATTCTCTGGTATGTAATAGGAAAGTGAGAGCTGGAATCTGATTGGTTGCTCTGGGCAACATCTAAACTTTTCCAAACCCGCAGCTTAGTAAATCTGGTCCCAAGTGACATAATGGGCCGGATCCAGACCTACGCCGATGCGCTGTGCTTACTAAAGCTCTCCCTGACACTTCCCCTGTGCGGGCATATTTCCCATTGCTTACGCTGGCTGAAGGCTACCCTAACTTCAGCCGGCGTAAGCAATGGGTAATACACGAGCGTACTACCGCTAAGCCCTCCCTCTCTCATTATATTACCTCCCCCCGCACACCTTCACTAACCTTAACATAGGGACGCTAGGGGGACACAGATCAGCTTTACAGCCGATCTTACGCTTACTCCCGCCGTCCTAGCGACAGCGGGCGTAGGTCTGGATCAGGCCCAATGTGTATAACTGGTTCATGTTGTAAGAAGTTAAATGTAAAAGACCAGAACATACGATGAAAGAAATATACAGGCAAAGAAAAAAATATATATCTCCGCTTACCCTTCACTGTCTCTTTCCTAGTGGACAAGAAATGTCAATCCCATCAGAGTGCTGAACTGGAAAAGTGCATTAAACTCAAGCTTCAGGTGAGTTATTATTACAACTAACATAACATAATATCAATTTGGCAACGATAAAGCTGACACCATAATGTTGGTTGTATCACTGACAAACAGTTTTAACAGGTAATTTTTCGGTTTACACAGTTTTAACAGATAAATGTACTCTTGCTGGGGGTGCCGTGCTGACATGGTTTGGCAGGGTACCCTTTAAAAATATATGGCAAAAAAAATGGTTTCCTTATATTGTCTTGATACAGAAGTAGCCGCCTTCCTATAGAGGCAGGACCCAACGTCCTACGTAGCACTTACTCTCAGCGGGCAGATGTACTGCTCCTCAGGCAGTGATATACTGAGGACACTGTAGCAGTAGCACTCAGTATCACAGAATACTGGGTGGATGTTAGGGCTCTGCTGTAATCTGTCTGATGTGCCTCAATAGCACTTGACTTGGTTATAGCAGAAAATAATATTGCTGCTCCTAATAGGTGTGCAGGTGTGGTTATGACTTGTGTTTTGAGGTGTGTAAAGACTTTTATATCAAATTTAACGTAGCGATTGTTTGGTTTGTAGTTGCTGATGTGCTCTACGATATTCGGTCCAGTGCTGACTCTGTTCATGTAAAGAGAATTCAATGTCTGAGTGATGTAAGAATGGCTGCCGGTTCTTTTTGTTCTAAAGCTCACTGAAGTTCCTTGGGTGCCTGGTATTTCAGGATGTCAGTAGAGGAGATTGAGTTGTAGCATTGATGCAGGAGGAGAGAGATGTAAACAGGGGACTGATTGTGTAGCATGCCAAGTCACAGGAGCAGTGAGTATAGTAATCTACTCACCTTTGAATTACTTGTTCGTCTGCCTTGAATGGTTCCTTGGTGGTGGTTCCGTTGCTCTTTATCTGGGCATCTCGGCAAGGTGGTTACTTTGCCATTTAAGGTAGACACATAAGTAAATAAAAAAAATAGTAGATTGCTATACTTGCTCCTCATGTCTCACTGCTGCAACCCAATCTCCTCTAACTATACTGACATACAACAGTACCTGGCACTCACAGAACCCTAGTGACCTTTAGACTGAAAAAGAGCTGGCAGTCACTCTTACAGCACAGAGACATCGAATTCTCTTTACATGAACTGAGGAAGCATGGAGCAAAACACATCACCAACTACAGTCTACCAACCCCTGCAATCACTATGTTAATTGAAAGACTGAATGAACAGACTAACAGCCTAAGTCTCACTAGTA
Source organism: Limnodynastes dumerilii (assembly GCA_011038615.1). Taxonomy (NCBI): domain Eukaryota; kingdom Metazoa; phylum Chordata; class Amphibia; order Anura; family Limnodynastidae; genus Limnodynastes; species Limnodynastes dumerilii. The sequence goes on along the minus strand of WWET01000748.1, from coordinate 321,206 downwards.
AAAGATCCTAATCAGCCAAACCTAGACAAGATGCCTTGAAGACCTGAGATGGGTCTGATGAATGTAGCCTGCCCTCTCTCTCCTATCCACAACCCTAGAAAACCTTAACTGGTTTGTAGCTGTTATTAAACTGCTAACAGGGCATGGGACCATATCCAGACCCCAGATGCTGCTGATAATGAGGGAGGTGAGTGCCACAGCAGACCCTAGGAGCAGGTCAGGAAAATGTCCACTATAATGGTGAGTCCTGGGCAGTCTTATTTAATTAGGCTGATCAGGTGCTGGTTATTATGAGAGAGGTAAGCCCAACAGCAAATCCTACAGGTATTATAATTATTACTAATAAATAAATGTTTGAAAATCATTGTATTGATGTATACCATATTCAGATAATCTAATTTATTGTTCATAGAATCCATTGTGCTCTTTGTTGAGATCCGGGGCTCGTATACAGGAAGAGTCTTGTCAGAGGAATAACACAAACATTACTGTGGAGGTAAGAAAACGCAGGAGTTATTTGTCTTTTATCTATTTTTTATTTACTGTTTGCAAAAAGTGTAGCAATAACAAAGACAAAAGGAGTAAGAAAAAACAAATAGAAGAAGGAAATATCAGAAAGAAAGAGAAGAGAGAAAAAAGAATAAAAGGGAGAAGGGGGATCTCCTTAACATGGGCAACTTATTGAAGGGTGGAGTACTCAGGGGTGTATCTTGCGCCCTACCCCCCAATACTCCCATCATGTGTCTCCAGCCCCCCTCAGTAATCCCATCATGTGTCTTCATTCCCCCCCCCAGTGCTCCCATCATGTGCCTCCAGCCCCCTCCAGTAATCCAATAATGTGCCTCTATTCCACCCCCCTAGTAATCCCATCATGTGTCTCCATTCCCCCAGTAATTCCCGTGGTACTTCATTTCCCAGTCTGAGGCCACCGCGAGACTTCATACTCTTGCTGCGGTCCCGCTCGGTGGATGAGCCTGTAAGGTAAGAAGCGGCCCTCATTTTAGCATCTAGCCACAGTCTGACTCCAGACCAGGGGCCAGATTTACTAAGCTGCGGGTTTGGAAAAGTGGAGATGTTGCCTATAGCAACCAATCAGATTTTAGCTGACATTCTCTAGTATGTAAAAAGAAAATGAGAGCTAGAATCTGATTGGTTGCTATGGGCAACATCTCCACTTTTCCAAACCCGCAGCTTAGTAAATCTGGCTGCAGGAGGCAGACTGCGACTGGATGGTAAAATGGTCCTAGTAGGTGAATAAAAGTTGATTTGTTCAAACCCATCTTTAATTGTTGGGGAGGGGCGAGCACCATTTACAATGAATAACGGCCCTAGTCATGTTGAAAAGGTGTTTGAGAAGGGATCCCTTAAATTCCAAGGTTGACCTTTGGGTATATGATAGGGAGAAAAAAGAAAAAAGAGAAAAGAAGGGGAACTATTAATTTAGGTTCACACACGCCCCTGAAAACAAACAGTAACTGATTTAATAAAATTCACAATTTAATTTATTTGGAATAAAAAAGACAATATAAAAAATGTACTGTTTGTTTATTAAATATTAATGTTGGCTATAGAATCAGTTGTCACAAAGAAAAGGGGTAGCACACGTTGGCAACTGATGCCAGCGAAATAATTCGTAAAATAATTAAATATCTGCCTCACGACAGAGCTTCACCTCCAGCTAGAGGCTTATCTGCCCTTCCTATTTCTAGAGGGAAAATAGTGAGGAAAGAGAGGGTGTGCAACAAATGCAGCAAGTGTAGCAGAAACAAAAGTTATGTTAAGAAAAGGAGGCTGCCGAAGTGCACCTCGGCGAGCCTCTTACCACTTACCCTTGGGAATGGCTTCATGTCTTTATAATGGGGTTTATTTTCCCAAATAGTAAAGAAATTGTCATTTTCTCACAAATGTCAACTCCCAAAGGCACTCCCCTGAAACATTATCATCCTAACAAAGAAACTGCGAATGTACAGACAGTATTTGGCATGTGGCAACCAACTATGATATTATACAGACGGGTGGAAATATATGAAATACTTTCTGAGCTACAGACCCTCAAAGCCCATGCCCCCCCATACAAAAAGTTAATGGCGGAATGCCGTTTATTATAGTCAACCTTAATATAAGGGCACAACTGTGCCCATATAATATGGATTAGGAGACTAATAACCATATATACTTTAGTGTACTATAAAACATAAATGGTGCTATAATCAAAAACTTGTCTCAACAGCTAAATACCTTCCCAACTCTTATCAAATTTGTTAATGATTTTCTTTGTTTCTTCCTTACAATCATAGGATGTAACAATTCAACTTACCCAAATTATCAACCAAACCGACTTGACCCAACTACCGGCCTCTAATCTCAGTACGGCTGTCACCACTATACTAGAGAATGTGGAGACGTCACTGCTGGCCACATTTTCTGTAGACATGAGGAGTCAAAACTTCAGCACTGCTGAACTTGGTGAGCAGATTGCAGTCATTGTAGAAACTACATAAACCGTGTCTGATATTATTTTATGTGTACTTAAAGCCAACTGTATCTTCAAATATTATGGTTTCACATTACACTTCCATTCAATAGCAATGGTTTAAAAAAATGTTATGCCATGATTTTCTGCCAGTGAGACCTGGTGTAGTCTACAATGTTCCCAATCTTGAAGTGGGGGAAGACAGAGAAACAGTGGGTCAGAAGGACATTGAAATGTTGAAATTAAGGCCATAAACTAGAGTGATTATCAGGCCGATCATACAATTATCGAGAGTTTGACAAGTCACTGTAGTGTTTGGTTATGATGGATTTGCCAAACATCCAATTATCATTCAAAGAAACAGTCTTATCCGGTCATTTAATCTTATGCCATGCTTAAAATAAAGCAGCACTAAGCTCTCGATTTCTTGATCTATTGCGTAGCATGCTAACATTTCAGATAATTATATAATATTTTCACTGTCAATTTCTGGTAACATGAGATCCTTTCAGGGAGTGATTATGTGCCTATCACCGCTGAGATGGGCTGCTTTAGAAATAGAGACAGCCGAAAGTTCCTTTTCAGCTGTATTTCAAATAGGCAGCTTGTTTAGATTTTTTTTATAAATGGGTGAGTGTGCCGATGATTTTTAGTAATGCCATCAGTGCTTTGTGTATTTGATCTTATTCGGCAGGAGCTTCATGCGCCCGTGTGTTTCCTTCATAGTAGCCACATGAACCAGTGGTTCAGAGGGCATCCTGTTCCTGTTGTGGAGTAGCACAGCTTACAAGCTTACTTTAAAGGAATCAACGAATAGACGCCATTACCATGTCTTGTACTTGTGTTCAAGTGCTTATATGTCTTTAAAATCAATATACCTCTGAAAACACATACTTTATTGTCATTCTGAGTGAAGTTCAAGCCCTTCATTCTGGAGCCCAAAAGTTCTGCTTGACTTTTAGGGAGGTTCAAATCCTGGACAAGGTCATTGAGATCTGCTTGGCTTTAAAAATTCGGTTTATGAGACGAACTGGGAGAATCAAAGCTTAGGTCAATACTATCCGGATCGTCTCCATGTTCTACAGGCTCCCTTTCTGTTTCATATGCCTGAAGACTGAACGTTTCTGGAGGCCATCGCACAGGCTCAGGCTTCATGGCAAACAGTATATCTGGGTAATAGTTTTGACTTGGATCTGATGTCCTGAATGTTCACCAGACAAAAGAAGCAGTCTGTGCAGTGGTCTTTTGGTTTCCTCCAAATCACTGGAAAAGTAAAATTCATATGCTGAGAGCCCTTTGACTCGCCTGTGAGGAGCCTGACAGCAAACATGATGGGTCTTGTCTTGGTGACCGACTTTCCAATTGATGTAAAGCTCATAGCACGACTTCGCGAGTATACTGAAAATATTACATGTAAAATGTTACCTCAGCACAGAGGTAGCAAAAAGAGTCTGGACAATTACACAACAACACACCTTCTAGGCATTTTGGCGCTTGGCAGAGAAACACAGCACAACATTCACAGTTTCCCCAGAAGACGTAAGAGAAGCACAATGCAACATTCATGGTTACCTCAGCAGACGAAAGGAGTGATCCATACAGCAGTTTGTCACAAAATTCTGAGAGCAAATCCATGCACAGCACGCAATAACCAGTAGGCCAATCCGTACACAGGCCCCCCCAAACTGATAGCCCACATACCTCCCAACATATGAGAGTTGGAAAAAGTGACAAAACTTTGCGCCCTGCTAAAGATGGAGATGTCTTGTACTGCCCAGTGGGTGTATCTGGGGGAAGTGACTGTGTCTTGCACCACCCAGAGAGTGGGTCTAGTGCCTGCCCCTTTTATTAATTCAGCCATATACATGTCCGGCCCTTATTAATAAGCCTGCCATCCATATGTCTGCCCCTAATTATATGTCCAGACTCCATAGCTGCCTTTTATTTGTCCAGCCTCCATATCTGCCCCTTATTATTATGCCCAGCCTCCATATCTGCCCCTTATTATTATGTCCAACTTCCATGTCTGCCTCTTTATTATTTGTCCAGTCTCCATGTCTGTCTCTTTATTATTTATTCTCTTACTCACCTTAAATATCTTCTCCCTTTTTCCGTGGTATTCCCTCTCTCTGTCCCGGTGAAATGGTGCGGCAGTACTGGTAATACAGGGCTCCTATGGGAACCCTCTAGGACCAGCTCTGTCTTCTAGAATAGTAATGACTGTATAGGTTAGGTCACTTCCATTCACAGCTCTATATTACCAGTACGGTTGTGTAAAAAGCCCTGCCGCATATCCCGCGGCATGGGCTCAAAAGAAAGAAAAACTTTGTCCCATGAGTCTGATCTTTCGGAACAAGTTGAAAAGCGAACAGGACAGTGGGATAGTCTCCTGAAAGCGAGACTGTCATGCTGGTATTGGAACTGTTGGGAGGTATGAACCAGCCCACACGCTGGTCTAGGAAATGTGTGCAACAGCCTATAGACACCTCCCTAAGCGCTTCATAAATAAGTCATATAACACAATATCGATGGGTGGACATAACTTCAAAACTGTGGGTGATAGATCAAATGTATGACCTTTTATAAAGTCAGCAGAGAAACAGTTTATAACTCATGAGGAGCCCTGTGACAAAATCACTGTCAATCAGTGTTATAGATAAGAGTGTTGTAGATGACTGTGCTAAAACAGCTTTAATACTTGCTGCTTTTTCCACCCAAACACAATAGAAAGTCTTCTTACATAAATACTCCAAGATTTTAACATTTGAGGGATCTTATTTTATATTGTGTCAAAGGGAATAATATAGGACCAGTTCCAGACTTAAGAAATGTGGGTAAATGTTATGAAATCTTAAGGTAGGGCTCTGCTTTCGTAAGCCTGTACATGTGAGGAGAGTGGCCACCCCTCACCTGCAATGGAGTCTTGATAAAGTGGGGTTCCAGCACTGGATCTTTGTTGCTAATACAATCAAAGCTCTTAGTGCAAAAGAAGCAAAGATCTGGATTCGGTCCATAATCTCTATTTGAGAAGGTGTAGAAGAGAAAGTAGCACTGGGAGTCAATAATGGAACCTTAAAGGATCCCAGAAGGGAGAGGTCAACTGCATGAAGGCAGCACAGAAGTGTGTGTTCCAAAATGTCAAAGGCTGCAGACAGTTTGGAAATGATAAGGTTTAAATACCTGCCATGTGCCAATGCTGCCAGGTGCTCATGGGTATAGGGAGATGTCTAAGGTCAGTAGGCACAATGGGAACTCAGTCTTTCCATCCATAGCATCCACAGCTTTGTGGTGCCTAAGAAAAGGTTTCACCTTATGTTATTGATGAAACAGACAAAGATGCAACTGACTAAAAACATACTATAGTATAGTAAGTAACCATTACGAGCAAGAAATTCATACAATAATGGAGTTATTATCACTATCCTATTATCAAGTGTCTCTTTCACAGATGTTGACATGAAGGTTTCTTTGGACATCTGTCTGGAAGAATCATCCTCTATTAACTTAATTGTTCTGGATAACGCAATGACTGTTCCATGTAAACTTGTGAACAGAGAAACAGGTGAGTAATGGGGAAAATGTGAGCTTGTTTATAACATATTTAAAAGGTATTCTTTACATTTATTCTCTCTTTGTACTTTCCAGGTGGAGTCATTTTTATTTCACACAAAGGACTAGATTCCAAATTAAATAGCAGTGTCCTTGGGGAATTAGGAGACTCTGCCCATGATGGTACAAAGGAGATTATTTCCCAAGTGCTCAGTGGAGCTATTACACATCCCAATACAGAGACACTGGACCCACCAGTATCCTTCCATATCAAACAGTTGAAGGTCAGTATTAACAGGGAGTTTAGAGTGTTTGTCAGTGTGCAGGTTGGACAAGGACTTTGAAAGGTGGGGTGGACATGGGTCTTCCTGTGGTCCTAACAGTAGAACAGAACAGGTGGTAGCAAAACAGGTGCTCTTCAGAGCCACTGGGCAGCTATTCTTATCAAAACACCATCTTGTCATTGTATGTGTAGAGTGGATGTCCTGTGTGGACAGGATGGCTGTCCACAGTTGTAGCCTCTGCTTGTTCACCAGATTAAGAGGAAGGTAAGGGGGGGTAGTTGTCAACCCACCTGGAGACCTTCCAACACTGGAGGTTGGAAGTTACTTTCCATGTATTTATGTGTTAGCGGTGAATGGGAAAATCCTGGAAAATGTACTTACTGTATACATTATAAAATTGTATCATACAATTGTGTAATTGTGGGGGATCTCAGTCTCATTCCATAGGAGTTCCGTGTGCTGATGTGTTTTGAGACATCCACATGTCTAATCATCACATGGGGGGGTATAGGCATGCAGATGTAGGCAAGTAGGCGATGGTAGGCAGGTCCACAAGGATCTGCTTTCAGATGGATGCAAATCCATGGAGACATTTCATGGCGGGGTTCAGAGCTCTGCTTGTGAGAGGGAGTGATAGGGGAGGTCACACCCCTATCATGCAGATTTACTGGCATGAAAATTCACAAAAGAGCAGAATATTTATCTATTTGTGAGATGGATCAATATGTCCTTTGTGTGAGAAAAGGATATCAGTGGGATTTGTTATGAAAGTTATAGATATAGCCATCAAACAAATTCCACGCATTTCACCTAGAATCTCTTAGTGTCCTAAAAATACACATTGTCCCATGCGCAGGCGAGCGCCCCCACTCTATTCATTGGAGAAAAAATTATGACTTTGGTGTCCGAACAAGCACAGGGGACGGCAGGAGTTATGAATACTAACGTACAGATTTCAAGATCCAGAACTCTGTACATGCGAGGGAAGTGCGCACCCTTCACACATGCCATGGAACGCCCTTACGATTACCATTACATTTCCCACCAACCCTGCATATCTCATACGTATGGTGTGCGGAGACAGAATTCCATGTACAGCACAAGCACAGTACAGGCTGATAGGAAGCTTACGTATGTAGTATATGTAAGTCTCCTATCGTTTTTAGCACTGTGCCCTGAGATCCAGTTGTTATACAATCGTATCCAAGCAACAGATGCGCACACAATGCCTCTTGCATTGACAGACTTCTGATAGTTAGAATCTACCTTAACTTTTTCGCCTCCAATGAAGGAAAATGGCTAAAGTGTGGATAGGTCACATAGAGAGAGAGAGACGCCTATACTGTGCACTGTAATATCAAGGCACGTCAACTCTTACTCACAACCTCACCCCTCTGTCCAAAGTGTCATTCCTCTTAAGTGTGAATACAGGTGACAGTAATGTCAGACAAGCATTCACCATTGTATTCCTCTCCTCTAGAACCTGAAACCTTCCTTCACTTTCCAATGTGTGTATTGGGATAGAGATCGGAGAGGTTGGTCATCCCATGGGTGTGAGACCAAGGAGTCAGATAAAGCAAACACTACGCTTTGTGTCTGCAGCCACCTTTCCACCTTTGCTGTCCTCATGGCACCCGCTGAAATCCAGGTGATATAAATAAGTAGCATATATGATTACGGGTTATTGTAAAAGATGACTTATGTGTGATGAACAACATTGAACCGGATCCTGAATGATGTGCGATCGAGCACACGTACGTCCAATCATAGGGAATGGACTTACACATGTCCTATTTTATCGTGCATGCAGGACCTTACCTTAAACCTTCCGCGATCTTGGGGCAGGTGCGTAAAGAAGAATAGTATGTAAGGGCTTGGCCAAAGAATGAACGGCTGATGCTCACGCATTCCATTGCATAACAGGCCTCCATATATATATATGCAGAGGGACTGGACAGGGTACATTGGCACTGGCCATGCGTAAGTCCCCTGTCATACTAGAATCTGGATCCAGCCCATTATGTTATAATTGTCATAATAGTTTCTACAAGACAGTCCATCTAAGCCCGGGCCCTCCCACTGAACAGACTCCATTCCATTCCTGCCAATCTTACTGACAGCGCACAGAAGACATTTTAGAAGTCTGGCTTTGAATTTCTCTTTCTTGTGTTTGAGACTGAAATGTCTTTCTCTCTCCTACAGTATGATAATGTCTTAATATGGATCTCTCGCGTTGGCCTCGCTGTGTCTCTTGTCTGCCTGTGTTTCACGCTGCTCACATTTCTCCTGTGCCGGTCTCTAAGGAGCGCTCACACCTCTGTCCTAATCATACTGTGTGGATGTCTCTTCCTGGGACAACTTCTTGTTCTGTTCGGTATAGAGCAGAACCAGAGTCCGGTAAATATCTTTTACTCTTTACACTATTTTCCTCTCCATGGTATTAGCACAATACAATACTTAGATGACATTGACCTATTTAGGGAATATGTTAATTATGAAGAAATGTACATTTTCCTACTTCTCTATAATGATATGTGTTTCCTGACACCGCGGTGGGGGTACTTCCTGGTCTCTTAAGCATTTCCAAATGTATGTAGATACTGGGTCATATGTTTTTATTGTTATAAAGCATGTACAGTATTACAAGGTTAGTTGCTGGCTGTGCATACCACACCTTGCCTTATACTCCTTCTTTCCTTCTACACCCTATCACCTCTTTTCCTCATCACTTATTAATGCACCTTTCTGCATTCCACGGATGCTCCTAACGTGTGGAATGATCTCGTATCACATTACAATCATCGTTTCAAATATGTTTTTAAAACTCACTTCTATATTCATAATTATTTTCTCTCCTCTTAAATCCTGACTTTACACTAACCCCCTCTCTGTATCTTGTTTCTACCTTGGCTAAATTCTCCAATCATCCCTTGTAGCCTATAAAC
>WWET01000748.1:299046-311653 GCA_011038615.1 Limnodynastes dumerilii | reverse complement strand
ATGTCTGCATTTCTTCTTCCTCTCTGCCTTCAGCTGGATGTCCATAGAGAGCATCCTACTCTTCATGACTGTACGCAATCTGCAGGCTATGAATTACATGACGTCTCAACGCTCTCACCTCCGATATGCCTGTCTGATTGGGTTCGGAATCCCTCTTGTGATTATCACCATCTCAGCAGCAACTCTCCCAGATGGATACAGGAATAGCAGATAGTGAGTTTTATCAAGGTTTATAGCAAAGCACATCAGGCCTGATCCAGAGCTACGCTGGGCCGCTGTCCGTAAGTACGACCAGCGTAGCTCTGATGTACTCTCCCTGACACTCCCCCTGTCCTTGCGTAATTACACTCGGTTACGCTGGCTGAAAGCTACCCTAACTTCAGCCGGCATAACCGAGTGTAGTTACGCCGGGACCATATCGAAAACCCTGTCCACTTATACTAATTACCCTGCCTCCCCTGCCTACCTACCGTAACTAGTAAGCCGATCTGCGCATGCGCCCGACAGATGTTTTACAGCATAAGTACGTTTTTCACTAATTGTGGATAGACCTTCTGTAACTGCATCATAGTTACGGTGCTCCCCGCCCCTTCCTCCGGAACTACGAGGAAGTAAATCTGGCCCCTGGTGTTTAGGGAGGGTCTGTCCAGGAAGTTTTCACTCCGTACCTACTAGGTAAAGGATTAAAGTCAATTCAAATGTAAGATAAGAGGCAAAGGCAACACACTCATTCATTCTGCTACACTGACCATACCATGGGCACATATACTTCTAATTTACTGGTGAAAAATGTATTCAAAGTTTTATGTTCCCAAATACTCCATAAAAGCAGTTTTCTTCCATTTTAACTTATGGTGTCCAACAGGATGTGGGGCACAAGTTTATTACAGCATAAAAGCATGGTTGGATTGGCCATACAGTTTACAAGGAATTTTCTCAGCCCCTCTTTTGTTTTAAAAGATCCAGGATGTTTATAGCAATAGGGGGGGTAGTCACTAAGATGTTGTCTCTTTAGAAAGGAGATCACTATTGTGCTTTTTGATACACTTGGTGGTCACTAGAATGCTTTCTGTATTTGATGGTGGTACCTAGGAAGCTCTGTATTGGTGAAGGTCACTAGGATGCTCTCTGTATTGTTGAAGGTCACTAGGATGCTCTCTGTATTGGTGGTGGTTATTTGGATGCTCTCTGCATTGACTGGATGGACCTGATTCACACTTAAGGATCTTCTTAAAATAAGAACTTAAAGTCACTCCTGGACAAAACCATGCTGTTTTCGGGGGGAGTCAAGTTAATTGTATTCTTTGCATGCAGGAATACAACTTTGAATTGCTTACTGAAAACAGATACTGACCAGCTTTACTATTACACTGTTATTTAGACTTGGGCTGGGAAATATCACCTCTCAACACTAGTACTGTTTGCAAAAGATAAAATATGACTCCCCTGAAATCAACATGGTTTAGCCCAGGAATGACTTTAAGTTCTTATTTTAAGAAGATTCTTAAGTGTGAATCAGGTCTGATGTCACTAGGATGATCTCTGTATTGGTGAAGGTCACTAGGAAGCTCTCTGTATTGGTGAAGGTCACAAGGATGCTTTCTGTATTGGTGGTGTTCATTAGGATGCAATCTGCATAGAATGGATGTCACAAGGATGCTCTCTGTAGTGGGTGCTGTGGTCTAGTATTCTTTCTGTATTGTATAATGGTCACTAGAAAGCTGCCTGCATTGTGTAGAGGTCACTATAAATGTATTGTATTGTGAAATACTAGATAGAATGTTATAGGTTACATATTACCTCACCCACTTTATGTTTTTGTACTCTCTTATTAAGGTTCCTTATTCTGAGCTAATCCTATTTACTTTTATGTCTAAGATATGTAAGAGCATATGGCTGGACCCAGAATTATGTAATGTGTCTGTTTTCTGCACCGTGGTACTGTATCTGCATGAGCATAAGATTTCTGGCTTAGATCTGGCTTATCGTGATCCGGGCTTTCATGTCGGAAGCCTTTCCAAAAGTGGGGAGGGACAACCCACCATTCGCATATTTATTTTGTTAGGGTATAGGGTTTGGTTAAGCCATTACATACTATTCTTGTTTACACCCCGACTCCATTTTCCATGGAGTTGGTGCGTAGGGTCCATATGTGCGAGAGGAGTATCTGAAGAATTTCTGTCATGGACAGAACATTCAAGTTACTGAATGTTTTATAAATATATAAATAAATAAATATATAAATATATATGGTAATATAACGGTTCTTTTACATTATTTTTTATTATTTGTTTCTGGCTGCACATCTCTATCAATAGACGACTTTTTGTCATCTTCTACCATTTATTTGTTTTTAGTACTTGTTACATCTCTCACTGGAAAAACACTTATTGTGGGTAAAAACCCCAACATTTGGGAGTACCAGAATATCTTGCAGATATTTCTAATTTTGTTGGTTCCTCTTCCCCCTGTTAATTACCCCAAATGGACAGCATCTGGGTCTGCTGACACACCGGGGTCCACTAATTTCCCCTCCTGGATTTCTCCTTTTATTCACTGACTTTACTCTTTACTTTACTCTCAAGAATTCACTATCTCTTGACAGATGTCTCATTATAATTTGTGGTACGCTCCCTCACTCCACATATTACCTCACTTATTTTTTCATTTATGTAAATTTTTATTTCTTAAAGAACATAGTACAAAGAAACATTCATTCAGTCATAAATAACAGAGACAGTGACATGCATGTACACAATAGTAGCCCAATAGTAGCAACAGATTTTGTAGGCATTTGGGAGCCCAGAAAGAAACTTCTGTAGTTTGAGTCTAACAATAAATGTGGCATTACAAGATTTACGAAACAAACAAGTTCCACCTCAATCTCATTAAACTATAGCAAGTATAGGTGGATCTCTTGACCATGCCCTTGTAATACACCATGCAGTTCCCTGCATTCCAACCCACTGTACACTTGACATTGGACATCTAGAGGAAGAGTAATGATATAGGTTTCCCACACCTCAAAGAAACTTTCGACACGTTTTTCTTTATCAAGTAAAGTTTCTAACCATTTTATACAGAATATTGTGAAAACCTTTTCTGTACATTGTGAAAATGGAATTAAGTCACTACTGACCCAGCTCTTTAAGCTTGTTTTACTGGCTGCAGAACAAAGTACAACAACAACCTTCTACAGCCTCTAGCCACTCTTTGGTTATGTGGCAGAAAACAAAATTGGGTCGATTCAGGAGTAAGTAGAATATAGTTAAGAAAGTTCTGTTCTTCAAGCCATTTGGCCCACAGCCAGAAGTGGCAAATCACTGGGCATTCCCAGAGACAATGGAACACTCCCGCATCTACTGCATGATATTTTGGACAGGTTTGAACCTCTCCTAGGCCCTTAGTAAACTATCGCCTAGGCAAGAGATAACCTCTGTGGAATACATTCAAATACAACTCGCAGGCGTAAGACACCATCATTAAGAGATGGCTTTGAGAAGATCTTGCATGGTAAGAGCAGAAAAGTGGAGAAACCACTGTGAGAGACCTGAAAAACTCTAGTGTGACATAAGTCTTCACTAAGAAAACGTAATGAGTGGAAATAGCTTTAAGCTCAGGATGGGTTTGCAAGAATAAATTATTACTCCAGTCTTCATTGGAAAATTTGCTAACTGATTTTGCTACATTGGGCCAGATCCAGAGCTATGTTTTCATTACGTTTCCTAGTGTAGCATATTTAAGCTAGCGTATTTACTATGGGTCTGAGTCTCTGGTTAGAATGTCCCAATTTCTAAAGTGCCATTTCCTAAAGGAGGCATTGCAATCGATCCATGGAGCACCGAGCGTTCCATGCTCCGAAAAGTTAGTAAAAATAGTCCCACCACTCCTTTCCCTAATTCTAACCCTAATCCTCCCCTCTCACTACTCTAACTCTAACCTTCCCTTCCTGGCAGCCTGACCCTAACCCTCCCTTACTTGCAGCCTGACCCTAAACCACCATCTCCCCCAGCCTGACCCTAACCCTCCCTCCCCTAAAGCCTGACCCTAACCCACCATCTCCCGCAGCCTGACCCTAACTCTCCGTCTCCCGCAGCCTGACCCTAACCCTTCCTCTCCTGCCACCTGACCTTAACCCTCCCCACCCCGCACAGAGAGTTTACTCACCTGTCCCTTGGTCCGGCGATAGCGGCGGCGGAGGGATATCGAATGGCATACTCACCCATTCTGAAAAAAAATGTAGAAAATGGTAAGTATTCGAAAAAGGGACATCTGAAAAGGAACTTTCGAATGTCCCTTTTATTCGCAAATCACATTTTCTGGCTGGAGAACGCAACCGATTTACTATGCACTCCCCTTGGCTGTACGTAATTTAGCCGTGTTACGCTTTCCGATCCCTACCTTAACTTTTACAAGCGTAACTCCCGGCGGCCGTAATAGCTGCACGTACTTACGCGCCTAAGCACGCCCATACTGTACGATTTAAATGCCTCGCCCCGCCTCTGGTTGGCAGGCCCCTTCATACGTAGTTACGCTGTTGATATTAGTCTGGTACGTACGTTCAGCATTACGTGTCGTAACATCTGCCGCATGCATGCGCAGTACATGCTAAATAGCGTTTTTCCGTCTCCTGCTAGCGTAAATACACTAGCGTACTTAGTTCTGGACCTACCCCATTATGTTTAGCTTGCAAGAAAGCCATAAACGAGGCTTTTATCAACTCAAACTTCTCAATTGCTTCTGTAAAAGACAGGGCTCGTTGTTTGTTTACATGGTGCCCAATATATATAATACCCCCCAATCTCCAAAGGATAGGAGGCTGCACCATGTTGGAGCTGCACAGTTGTAGGTTTCTGTGTTATGGAGCCAGTTCATCAGGTTGTGCAAATTTGCTGCCAAACTGTAATCGACAATTTTGGGAAAATGAATGCCCCCATTTTCTTTAGTCTGCTGTAATGAACAGACTTATCGTAATCGTAGACTTGCGTCTACCTCCATTGACTTATCCTGTGTCCACCTCCATTCCACAGAGACCCTCTGAAGAGGGCATCGATTTTATTGGGCATCAGACTTAGTTAATAATATAAGGAGACATTGTATAGGATAAAGAACTTTGGGAAAATAAATCATTGTAAGTTAACTTCCTCTCTCCAAATATGAGAATCTAAGGAGTTCCCAATTTCTTATTTCCTTATTTCCTGCGCTAGATCTTTAAGTACTGTTTTCATGTTCAGGGTATATAAAACGGCAAGATTTTTTGGAAGACTAATTCTGAAATGTGTGAGACTATGCCGATCCCATTACAGTGTAGATGAACATCCCCAGGTCAGTCAAATCACCCCCAATATAAGGTACAAGACAAGGGATTTCTCCTTATTTATTATATTTGAAACTTTCTGACAGTGCATTTCTTAGATTGACATATGTTAAATAAATAAATATTAAACACACAATTGATAGAGAATGCTGTTTAATAATTATTAGATTGACATATACAGTAACACAGTCTTCTCTATCTCTATCAGTTGCTGGCTGAATGGGAGTCTTATCTGGAGTTTCATCGGTCCAGTCTGTGTGTTCATCATTGTGAGTACATATTATCAGTCTTTATATCTCTCTTTGGGCCTGATCCAGACCTACGATGCTACACTGAGTGTTCTAACGCTCAGCGTAACATCGCTGCACACCCCAACACTCCCCCTTGTCTAACCGCACTAACACTCGCTTACGCTGGTTGAAGGTTACCCTAACTTCAGCCGGCGTAAGCGAGTGTTAATACACTGGGACGGCGGCGTTGCAACGCAAACGGCACCCTCCCAGCCTCATTACCCTCCCTCCCCCCGCCTACCTGCACTAACTGCAGCTTAGTAATGCTGGGGGACGCCCCCTCCAGCGTTACTACGCTGTTGCTACGGACGCCTGATCGTCGATCGGGTGTTTCCGTAGCTACACCGGGCAACATCTGCCCGGCGCATGCGCAGATCGGCTTTTCAGCGTGCGTAGGTCTGGATCAGGCCCTTTGTCTTCTGTTTCTCATATTGTCCGTCTCTTGTACACTCTCTGACCTCACTCTCTCTGCAGATAAATGCCACACTCTTACTACTCACCTTCTGTCTACTCAAGAAGAAGTTGGCGACTCTCAACTCAAATGTGTCCACTCTAAAAAATACCCGGTAAGTCCAGAAGACTGCACCATATAAGGGGGCAGAGACACGGGGTCAAAGTCCCAAGGAGTCCGGCATGAGTAGTACTTGTGTTATCGCAGAGGCCACAAAGCAATTTTCTGATCAAGTAACCAGATATATCCACAAGCTGTTATTACACCAGTCACTATAATGTGTCTCATATCAGAATAAAATTCTTCCTTTCATAATCTAAGCCATGTGCAAGACCTACACCCAGAACTTAAGGCGAAATACAGACTTCCATTATTATTCAGGCATCTAAACATCCATATATTAACACTTTAACCACTCTCAATAAAGGACCAATTTGATTTATTAGTTCCTATCAAGTGTCAGCAATTGTTTCATACCAATTATAGTGCAGCAGGGATCCCATACCAGATCCCCACTGGATCCAGCCTTCCAAGGGAGGAAAATACAATCGCTTGTACGAAATTATGATGTGAGGACCCTGCCTTAAAACGTCCTCACAGAAGTTAGAATAGTACGGAAGGTGCTTAGCACACCCTCATTGTACTATCTACATACCTCACCACCACAACCACCACATAGCGGAAATGCTTTCTGCTTCCTACTCTATCCCGCGCAGTCCAGATCCGTCCTGGGAATGCTGCTAACAAAAAGCAATGTTGGGCCAGATCCAGACTTACGTTTCCTTTACGTATGGATGTCACGCCTCTTCATTTGTAGTTACGCTGTTGACACGATGCTGGTACGTTCAGAGTTACGTGGCGTAACTTCTGGCGCATGCGCAGTACATACAAAACAGTGTTTTTACGTCACCGGCTAGCATAAATACACTAGCGTACGTAGCTCTAGATCTACCCTGTTATCTGAAAACTAGTTATCAGATAATGCCCCCTTTTTAGTCTGGATTTGGTCCTTTATGTTTATTTCAGAATCTAGGCTCTAGATTCTGTTTTACTATCAGCTTAGTCATTTAGAGGGTGCAGTACCGTTTGCACAAATGGACCCTCAACTGCCAGGGCTTAGCTTCAGTTTTCTGACTGAAGCTTGTGGAATTGCAGGTATTGCAGGAGTCTAGACGGGTACACACAGAGAGGGAACACCTCTATTGTACACTGACTATAGCTAGCCATTCACTAGCATGACTAACAATCCCAGCAGGAGGTGGCCCAATAAATGGGACAATTTCCCACTAGGGAAAGGTTCTGATATTGGTGTCACTCAACTCTCTTGCTGACAATCTTGGCAGAAGAGAGAGGTTCTGCAGTGATAGGAGACCTGATTGGCTGCACAATCCTCCTGTCAGTCTTGGCAGGAAACTCGTGCATCTAGCCTGTTCTAGTACATACATACATGTTGAATTCTTAATTTGTTCCAGACGTGTGTTCCTGCTGCTCTAAAATCTCTAAGCACAACAGCAGCAAGGACCCAAAATATTCAGCCTTCCATTAAAAATAGCTAAATAGCTCAGGGATTTGTATCTCAACTGTAAATTACAGATTATTTTAAAAATAATCTGCTCACTATTTGTGTGTAATAAGCAAAATCAGCCAGTATTTGCTGAAATTTGCAAATCTGGATAGACAATCCCTGGGTATATGCACGGCTCTGAATCAACTCTTTCAGACCCTCCAACATGACCCATTCCATTAGGTACAATTTAATCCACTCCTGAGCTTCTAACTGTCACTCACCTGGTTTAAATGAATTAACTGACATTTTAAAATAACTAACAGTAGGAAACTGAGGAGCAGAGTATTTTCTTCCTAATGGAATGGATCATGTTGGAGGGTATGCCTTTGCTATCAGTCACAAATTGTTTTGGTTTCACTGTTGTGCACCAAGGTAGTTTGGTAAGTGCATTTCATCGTCTATGCCTATTGCATTACACCTGGAATTTTAAGAAAGATGAATAAATAGTATATAAAAACTATACAATATGAAAAATGACATTAAATCCTGGCTTTCTTCTAAATACTATTATGTTTATTCTTTTTTTTTTTTTGACTGGGGGATTCTAGGGACCAGATTCAGAGACTGAAAATAAGAAAGGATAGTTACTCCTGGACAAAACCATGTTGATTGCAGGGGGAGTCAAGTGAATTGTATTCTTTGCATGCAGAGATATAGTTTTGAATTGCTTACTGCACACAGACACTGACCAGCTTTACTATCACACTGTTATTTAGACTTGGGATAGGAAACATCACACCTCTAATCTAATACTGATCTATATTCAGAGAACCATTTTCACAGCGAGTTGCGTTCGTATTTTTAGGTATGTTTCAACTGCACATGCATAGTAACGAATTTTACGTACTTTACGTAGACTATACGCGTGTAAGTGCCTCACTGACGGACTTGTGAATCGTACTTGGGTACATAAGTACGGTTTTGCAACGCAAAAATACGCACGGGAAAATTACATATTACGCACGACTAATATGAATCGCACGTATGGAGGACACATATGCACGGAAAGTTACAAATGGTCTATGGAGGTGGGAGTCACCGACAGCACGGCCGAGAGAGGGGAGTGTCATGGGTGTGAGGGGGTTTGTCCTGCACCGGCCGTGCATATAATTGTGTTCCTTTATGGAAACGGTTCTCTGAATACAGCAACAGATGAAATATGACTCCCCCTGAAATCAACATGGTTTATCCCAGGAGTAACTTTCAGAGATCCGTTTTCACATGGCGTTGCGTGCGTATTTTTAGAATCAGATGAACTGCGCATGCGTAGTAACTTTTTCCACGCAAGTTATGTAGTATTTACGCACGGAAGCACATTAGGCACGCTCTTGTGAATCGCACTTAGGATATACGTGCGGAGGGGCGGGGTTGAAAGATACGTGAGACTAGGCGGGGGGAGGCATTTAAATGGGCATTTGAGGGCGCAGTTAGTTACGCACGTACATACCTTAACATACGTCCATAACTGCACACGCAGGTATAAGGGTGCTCTATGGGGCCGTGTTAGAGGAGTGGCATGGGTGTTACCTTGCGGCGTGCGTACGTATAATTGCGTACCTTCAAAAAACCAATCTCTGAACCCGGTCCTTATTTTTAATCTCTGAATCTGGTCATAGGTCAGTAGATATTTTTATCTACTGACCTAGAAAGTAAACGCAGATACTTTGGTGTGTACTATACATTCTGTTTTGTTTATTTGTGTTATATGTCTGTGTGCTGGTAAATGTTCCAACATATTTATCCCTTTTCTTCCCAGTCTTCTAACATTCAAGGCTCTGTCCCAGCTCCTTATACTGGGCTGTACCTGGATTGTGGGCCTCTTCCAGTTTGGGGTTGGAGGGCTTGTGGTGTCCTACATCTTCACCATCTGTAACAGTCTTCAGGGAGCCTACATCTTCCTGGTGCATTGTCTGCTCAACCGCCAGGTATGGGACACAGAGCTTCTTCCATTACCCTGGGTTTTATACTGAATGACTTCAACTGTCATTTTCCAGGCACTAGACAACGGACACACACTAGACAAACGCATATATTTCATTTTCTCCTAATGTACAATTATATGGAATTTTCTTTATTATCGCAAGATAAAATTATATTAGAACTGACCTCAACACGATTTCCAATCCCCAAGTGCTCAGAATCTTAAGCAGAATGGCAGCGCTAGAACCAGCTTTATTGCCCCTCACTTGTAAGGATCTTTGACAAGACCCATTTCTTAAGGCTTCTGCAGCATTCTCACTTAAATGAGGATGGCACTAGGGTTACCACCTTTATCGAGAGGTTGTCAGACAGCCCCTTCCCTTTTCCCTATAAAAAACGAGTGAGGGTCACCTTTTTTCAAAAGGGCCGTGTCCTCTCAACCAGTTGTGAACTGGTTGGAAAATCAATAGCTTCTGCCTCCCAGAGAAGATGCAAAAAAGAAAGAAAGACGCTGCACTGAATTGTATGAATTTAACTCCAACTTTTACCCTAATCCTTACACTCCCTTTACATTACCCTAACCCTCCCCTCCCCGCAGCCTGACCCTAAGACTCCCTTCCCCGCAGCTTGACTCTAAGACTCCCTTCCCCGCAACCTGACCCTAAGACTCCCGACCCCACAGCCTGACCCTAACCCTCCCTTCCCCGCAGCCTTATCCCTAAAACTTCCCTCCCCACAGCCTAACCCTAAAACTCCCATTAAGTCATAATCACCCCTAGTTGGTGCAGTGGGTTTTTGGTGAGTGTGACGGGTCTGAGGCGCTGTATGTTGATTGGCATACTTACCCATTCATAAAAATGTCTATTTTTCCAAATAACGCTATTTTCTAAATAGAGAAAGTCGAAAATATAGCTGTCTATTTCTCAAATTGCCTTTTCTCAGCGGCGACTCCCGCTGATTAGAAAAACCCTTGGAAATTACACTTTTATTTTGGATGATGGATTTTTTTCTTTTTTTTTATAACCTTTTCTTTAAGATTCTTAGCTATGACTGTGGCTATTGTAGTACAACTCAGCACATTCCTCCTTTCTGCTCCTGTATACCTACAGTCCTCCAGTCTTGCCCTTTATGCTTACTGTCCTCCTTTCTCCCCTCGTATGCCTAGAGTCTTCTTTTTTCACCCTGTATGCCTAGAGTCTTCAATCTCACCCTGTATACCCCTGTATGTCTCCAGTCCCCAAAATAGTGCCCCTTTATGTCTCCAGTCCCCAAAATAGTGCCCCTGTATGTCTACAGTTCCAAAAATAGTGCCCCTATATGTCTTCAGTCTTACATATTTTGCACCTGTACATTCCAAGTCCTTAAAACTGTTCCCCTGTATGTCTGCAGTCCATCTTTCTCCCTTGTATGTCTCTTGCCAAAGATCCATCCTCCTTTAATCTCCCTCCATCTATCTTATACAACCCTTTTTCCCCTGTATCTATCCTATACAACCCCTCTTTTCCCCAGTATCTATCCTATACAATACCTTTTCTCCCTCTGTATCTATCCTATACAACCCCTCTTTTCCCCTGTATCTATCCTATACAACACCTTTTCTCCCCCTGTATCTATCCTATACAACCCTTTTTCTCTCCCTGTATCTACCCTATACACCCCCCTTTTCCCCAGTATCTATCCTATACAACCCCCTTGTCCCCCCCTGTATCTATTCTATACAACACCTTTTCTCCCCCTCTATCTATCCTATACAACCCTTTTTCTCTCCCTGTATCTATCCTATACACCCCCCTTTTCCCCAGTATCTATCCTATACAACCCCCTTTCCCCCCACCCTGTATCTATCCTATACAACCCCTTTTTCTCTCCCTCTATCTATCCTATACATCCCCCCTTCTCCTGTATCTATCCTATACAACCCTTAGTCCATATTCCTGTACATTGTATAGCTGCCCCTTCAGACTTTAGACACCGGTCTTAATTCCCGGGCTGTCCGGAGGGTGGTAATATGGCGAGGAAGTCTGGATGCAGTGAAAGGCAATTGGCACACCCTCACTGTCATATCTAAATACTCCCCTGCCTTACATAACAGAATCCATCTCCACATCCCACCCCGCCATCCGTAATGCTTCCAGTATGGAACTCCGGAAGGATACAGGGAATGCAGCACATGCATGGCACAAAATGCATCATTCGTTCCACGCTGATTTTGCTTACATTAGACAAATCCTGAACAGTTTTACTACTAGACTGCAATTTAAAGCAAATTTAGGTCACATCACATCTCAACTCTAATTCTGTTTGCGAAATTTAAATGCCCCCCATCACCAATAATACTCAACATGGATTTCCTGAGGGGCAGAGGGGCTTGTTTTTTTTACTGCTGCTCCTGTTTTTATTATAGTTTATTTTTGTAGCCATGATGTATTACTTTGATGTATTACTTTGGGCTTCATGTAAGCAGATCTTTCCCTCAGGTCTTTCCCTCAGTAGTATTTATATTGAGTGTTTGTTTATGAAATCCTCTGCCAGAGATCATGCATACACAGATACAAGAGTCAGTTCACCTATAAGGAAAATACAACCCATAAAATTAATTAAAATGCCACAAATATAACACCCTAAACACCCTCCATGTATTAAACACAACGCCCTCCTTACCTGTGACAGTAATGATTATTTTGTCTTTTCCATACTGACAGGTAATGGAGGAATACAAGAGAGGCCTCCGCAAGCTCCAAACTAAAAAATCAGAGTCTGATGTCATGTCTGGCAGCACTGTGCCCATCTCCATCAAACTAGTGACTGTGAGATTTTCTTTTTATTCTAATACATTGCTCTCATTTATAAAATGTCAAATATTAATCATGATGATAATGATTATAATGAATACATCGGTCAACAAAATCATTATTACTTTTTGTTACTTCTTGTCACAATACTCTATATAAATATATGTACTCTATATAAGTGCATACCTCCCAAGTGTCCCGATTTCATCGGGACAGTCCCGCTGTCCCGCCTGCCTCACAACTTGTCCTGAGATCAGACTCTCGAGACAA
>WWET01000748.1:259641-276573 GCA_011038615.1 Limnodynastes dumerilii | reverse complement strand
GGGGGGGGGGGTGGTGGACTTCTTTCTATAGAAAAGTTTTTGTAAGGAACTAGCTCTGAAGAAGAGGTATTGGTTATTTAGTAAACAGAGCATTACTGCAAGTCATGCTTAGTAGACCCCAAAACACTCTCCAATCAATGACAGTCCACCACTGGGAAAACACTTACATTGGTTAGTTGGTGGTTTGTTTGTCCCTTAGAAATCATCATTTAGGGCTCACTATTTCCGCAGGGTATGGAGCATAGATCAGCCTGATTAGTTTCCTTCATTGTCAATTACTATGAATATAAAAGTAAAGCGTTAACGACATTCTAATATGAACACTGTTGGGCCTGCTGCTAAATTAATAAAGTCACCTGACTTCCGTAACACACTTCTGGAAGTCAGGTGATTTCATGGCAGCGCACAACCACACACCCACCAGATGTTCCACATCAGAACTGCGTTCCATACAATGCTTGTCTGAGAGGGGAGCTTTCTACAGTCCTGCATGCCGAATCCCCATCAGAAAGGTGGAGACAGGCAGGCAGATGAAGGTAACTGGTTGGCAGAAGGAAGATGCACACAGACCTGCATTCGGATAGACGTAGATCCGTGCAGAGATTTGAAGGCAGAGTTCTGAATACATAAGGGTCTGCATGTGAGTTCACTCCCCTCTTATGTGCATACTTACTGACCTGCATGCATACAGAAAATGTGATGGCTGCGACTACCATTATAACAAATAGTGGACTCACATTACCCGATATCCAGGGTTATCTCCCTGTGAAGACTGAACGATCCAGTAATCATTGGGTGCAAGCATTTCCAGACAATTTTGTCAGTGTTCCAACTAAACAGTCCCTGTCCCACTCTACATAATAAATCTATCAGATCAGCTCACAAGCAGCCGTTCAGGACAATTATCCTATAGAGCGTGGCTACCGGAGAACTGACTGTTATATAAGAAGCTAGAATACCTGGACTACTTAGAATCCTAATCAAGGCTCAAGATTGCCTATATCTGGTAGATACCTTTAAAATGACTATAAAGCACATGGAACCCTCTCAGTCCCAAGAGGAATTAAATATACTAAAAACAAGATGGAGGCAGACAGCATCGGTTTTAGGGCTCAGTTGTCATGAACTGATCCAGCCCCCACAATGGCTGCAGTTGTTGTGTGGGTGACATGTTCAGCACATTACAATTCTTTATTTAAAATGCTATTCTAATGAATGAGTACAATCACTCTTAACGTACCATTGTTACTTGTAATATTTACCCCGGTTTATTTATACCAACCCACGCTGAGAAGTTCAGCCATTAAAATTCATCCCATCGTCCCACAAAAAGGAGACTGGACATTCCAGAGACAGCCCTGGAGAAGACGAGACTGCTGACGTCAGTGCTGGACCAATCACCTCAGTGCAGACGTAGGAGAGTAGAGGTATCAAGGGCTTAAAAAGGTCAATGATAAAACAGGCAGAGGTCACAGTATGAAGGGGACTATAGGTGAACGGAGAGGTGGGTAGTCTTTAAATTCCTTCATGTAGCTGCGATGTTTTCCTTTGGCCCAAATTGTCATTTGGATAAATCCGACCAAGGTAAAGAAGGCAACTAAGAAAGAAGGAGATAAAGGGTTAAAGGTTTCTCCTATAAGACACAATTAAATTGAGACACAATTAAAGATCAATAAACCAGACAACATTTATGAAAGATTTCACTAGCAACTGTTGATAATATGGACAATGGTTCATTGGAACCACAGACTAAGTAACATGCTTATTTTTTGTAAACTAATGTTGATTTTTCTCCCTCACATCAATACAATAGAGAGAAAATAGTGATGGGCTGTGGAATTTACATGAAATTATTATCAACAGTCTTTACTCACCGGGAAGACACTGGGTCATGATGGTAAAGCCAATCCAAGATCCAACCTAAAACGTAGAGAAATGATAGATCAGAGATTGTATGATTTATGTGTAAACGGAGCAGCATTTTGGTCTAGATTAGGGCTGCTGTACAGTCCCCTTGTGTTACCCCATTACCCTCTTACCTCATAGGTGTAATTGGGACAGGACACCAACAGGAAAATCCATGTAAACGGGTTACGTGTTGGGAAAGGAATCTTTCTGGTCTTGGAGCCTTGGAAGTAATATAAGAATGTTTATTGTAAATATAGGTCTAGCAATTGTAATAAAGAAACATCACTTTTGCTGCCAATACTGGCCACTGACTAGCCAGAAACCACAGAGTTTGTGCAGTTAGTCATATCTTTTCTAGGAGAACATTTCAATGTCTGAACATTCAGGTCCAGATTTACTAAGCTAAGGAATAGTGGAGATGTTGCCCATAGCAACCAATCAGGTTGTTGCTCTTACTTTCCGATTACATACTAAAGAATGTCAGCTAGAATCTGATTGGTTGGAGGGACAACAAATCCACTTTTCCTTATCCACAGTTTAGTAATCTGGCCCTTAGTGACACTCATAACTCATCACAAGTTCATAGCCCTGGGCGTAATAGCTGTAAACTGTAAGAGCTTTAAGGCTAGAGAGGTGTACAGGCCCCTGTGGTTCATGTATCTGCTATCTGAGGCCTCTGGGTACACTTAGAACCCGTAACAGTTCCTATTAAGCCTGGAGCATGCACAGAGGATAGAATTTCATTTGCACTGTTCTCGGAGTATCAATATTCTATATTGTAACATAACTAAGAAGGAAGATGAGCTTTGCAAACACAGCCCAGCCCATCTGTTAGGTGACATCATTTTCACAGCGCTATAGAGATGGTCATTCGTGTCGTGTCGGGCCGGGCATTGGAGTTTATATTCTAAAATCCGTAACACACACACACAAAGGGTTAATTTCAGCCAATTAACTCACTAGCATGTATTTGGAGTGTGGGAGGAAACCTGAGCACCCGAAGGAACACACGCAGGCACAGGGAGAACATACACACTCCGCACAGATAAGGCATAGCCCGGGAAACAAATGCATGGCCTCAGCACTCGGAGCCAGAAGTGCAATGCGATACACTAGCAGAGATTGACACGTAGCAGCTCTGAGCATGTGTGAAAAAAGCACCTGCAATCCGACAACAGCTTTCAGAGAATGCGCAAAAGAACCAAACTTTGAGCTGCGGAGTCATTCGGTAACGGCCACGCCTGTGCTCTGCCAAGGACACTTAGAAAACATTACTTAAATATGATCCCAAGACCTCACAACTTCCACGAACACCAAGAGGGGACAAAATAAGCCCCACCCAAATACATCCAGACTCCACCTTTTACGGCAAGTCAGGCCTGCCAACAAAAAGACAGGCGCTTAGGCGGTATGATACAGGCTACTCAACAGTACCCAATGATCTTGCAAGATTCCAAACCTTTCCAATATTATTACATACATACATACATACACACACACATACATATATACATAGACATACATACATACATACATACATACATACATACACATACACACATAAACATACATACATACACAGACATACATACATAAACATACATAGACAGACATACATACATACATACATACATAGACAGACATACATACATAAACATACATACATACACATACATAGACATACATACATACATAGACATACATACATACATAGACATACATACATACATAGACATACATACATACATACATACATAGACATACATACATACATACATACATAGACATACATACATACATAGACATACATACATATATACATACATACATACATATATAGACATACATACATACATATATAGACATACATACATACATATAATCACAGTGTACAGATGATAGGGGGTAATCACAGTGTACAGATGATAGGGGGTAATCACAGTGTACAGATGATAGGGGGTAATCACAGTGTACAGATGATAGGGGGTAATCACAGTGTACAGATGATAGGGGGTAATCACAGTGTACAGATGATAGGGGGTAATCACAGTGTACAGATGATAGGGGGTAATCACAGTGTACAGATGATAGGGGGTAATCACAGTGTACAGATGATAGGGGGTAATCACAGTGTACAGATGATAGGGGGTAATCACAGTGTACAGATGATAGGGGGTAATCACAGTGTACAGATGATAGGGGGTAATCACAGTGTACAGATGATAGGGGGTAATCACAGTGTACAGATGATAGGGGGTAATCACAGTGTACAGATGATAGGGGGTAATCACAGTGTACAGATGATAGGGGGTAATCACAGTGTACAGATGATAGGGGGTAATCACAGTGTACAGATGATAGGGGGTAATCACAGTGTACAGATGATAGGGGGTAATCACAGTGTACAGATGATAGGGGGTAATCACAGTGTACAGATGATAGGGGGTAATCACAGTGTACAGATGATAGGGGGTAATCACAGTGTACAGATGATAGGGGGTAATCACAGTGTACAGATGATAGGGGGTAATCACAGTGTACAGATGATAGGGGGTAATCACAGTGTACAGATGATAGGGGGTAATCACAGTGTACAGATGATAGGGGGTAATCACAGTGTACAGATGATAGGGGGTAATCACAGTGTACAGATGATAGGGGGTAATCACAGTGTACAGATGATAGGGGGTAATCACAGTGTACAGATGATAGGGGGTAATCACAGTGTACAGATGATAGGGGGTAATCACAGTGTACAGATGATAGGGGGTAATCACAGTGTACAGATGATAGGGGGTAATCACAGTGTACAGATGATAGGGGGTAATCACAGTGTACAGATGATAGGGGGTAATCACAGTGTACAGATGATAGGGGGTAATCACAGTGTACAGATGATAGGGGGTAATCACAGTGTACAGATGATAGGGGGTAATCACAGTGTACAGATGATAGGGGGTAATCACAGTGTACAGATGATAGGGGGTAATCACAGTGTACAGATGATAGGGGGTAATCACAGTGTACAGATGATAGGGGGTAATCACAGTGTACAGATGATAGGGGGTAATCACAGTGTACAGATGATAGGGGGTAATCACAGTGTACAGATGATAGGGGGTAATCACAGTGTACAGATGATAGGGGGTAATCACAGTGTACAGATGATAGGGGGTAATCACAGTGTACAGATGATAGGGGGTAATCACAGTGTACAGATGATAGGGGGTAATCACAGTGTACAGATGATAGGGGGTAATCACAGTGTACAGATGATAGGGGGTAATCACAGTGTACAGATGATAGGGGGTAATCACAGTGTACAGATGATAGGGGGTAATCACAGTGTACAGATGATAGGGGGTAATCACAGTGTACAGATGATAGGGGGTAATCACAGTGTACAGATGATAGGGGGTAATCACAGTGTACAGATGATAGGGGGTAATCACAGTGTACAGATGATAGGGGGTAATCACAGTGTACAGATGATAGGGGGTAATCACAGTGTACAGATGATAGGGGGTAATCACAGTGTACAGATGATAGGGGGTAATCACAGTGTACAGATGATAGGGGGTAATCACAGTGTACAGATGATAGGGGGTAATCACAGTGTACAGATGATAGGGGGTAATCACAGTGTACAGATGATAGGGGGTAATCACAGTGTACAGATGATAGGGGGTAATCACAGTGTACAGATGATAGGGGGTAATCACAGTGTACAGATGATAGGGGGTAATCACAGTGTACAGATGATAGGGGGTAATCACAGTGTACAGATGATAGGGGGTAATCACAGTGTACAGATGATAGGGGGTAATCACAGTGTACAGATGATAGGGGGTAATCACAGTGTACAGATGATAGGGGGTAATCACAGTGTACAGATGATAGGGGGTAATCACAGTGTACAGATGATAGGGGGTAATCACAGTGTACAGATGATAGGGGGTAATCACAGTGTACAGATGATAGGGGGTAATCACAGTGTACAGATGATAGGGGGTAATCACAGTGTACAGATGATAGGGGGTAATCACAGTGTACAGATGATAGGGGGTAATCACAGTGTACAGATGATAGGGGGTAATCACAGTGTACAGATGATAGGGGGTAATCACAGTGTACAGATGATAGGGGGTAATCACAGTGTAGTCATGCAGCAATGGGTTGTGAAGTCTTTATGGAGTGTATGAGCTGTATTGGGCTGGTCCACATTCGGGTGTTAATGGCCTTATAATATTAAAGCAGAGCTGTAAGTTATGTGGACACAGATGTTTGCAGATCACTCTACATTTTAATAAATAGGATCTCCACAGTGTGGGGCTGACCCAGATGAGCAAAGCATCTGGACAAAACAGGTTATAATGAGAGGGGTGAAAAAAATTAAAATAGATTTTTTTATTTATTTTTTTATTGCTTTTTATTTATTTTTTACATAGACATAAAATAACGCCTTAATTAGCTTTTTGCACTGAACAACTATAGCTATGGCCTAACTATGACTTGAGCTACAGAACGTCATATCGCAATGCATTTTGTTTGCACATGTGAAGTCTTCCTGCCCCTGCTGACTAAGATGTGTTGCTCAGGAGCAGAAAGACTCCAGGTTATGCTGGATCAGCCCTGTCTCTTCAGGTCTACCTCTTCACCTGGGGCACTAGAGAACAAGGGGAAGTACTCACCTGGCGGCGTGTACAGCGGGTGATTTATGTAGTAAGCCATCCAGGCCGCAAAACCCCAGTAATACATACAGTTCTGCAACAGAGATAACAATAAGAAGTATGTTCCTGAATGATCCCACAAATGCTCATTAAGGGTTGGATCCAGACTTTTTATGCAATCTCCTCAAGCAACATATATAGGTATATATATTAGATATATAGCAATATACATATATATTAGAGCTGGGCGGCATTAGTCAGTTTGTAATCACTCCCACGAGCAGACATAAAACAACATGGAAATTTCTGTGGGGTCTGGATGGATCTGCAGAGAGAGAAGGTGCGCATACATAAGCCAATGCACATTTGCCAAGACAGCCCAGTCTCACTTCTACAATGTCATTGCTCTCCAGTCTGGATGAGTCAGCCCATTTACACGGATTCACACACAGCTCACGCGTCGCTTGGAAAAAAGATTACAAATTGTGTAAAATGAACAAAGTCTGGATTCAACATATGAAATTCTGAGAAACACACACACGTCACAGTTACATTATGTCATATTGTCCATGTCGCCTTATTGATTGGATGCAGATACCTGTGATGCGAGATCCAAGACTTATTTCCCTTCAGAATATGTTAATTGTGTCTCCACAACAGCTTAGAAGTGACAAATCATGAAACCTCCTCACCAGGACATAGACATGTGTAAGTATTCATTCAATTTACACCAATTCCCATCTATTATGGTAGCTACACAGCATGTGGAATGGAGATTGCTGGGGGTCGGGATCAGCACTCCTGTAATGTAAGCAGCTACACCTGCATATCAATAGTGTAGAGGCCTGGCCAACTTGTGGCTCTCTAGGTGTTATGACACTACAAGTCCCAGCATGCTTTGTCAGGTATCAGCTATGCCTGTGCTCCTCAAACATGGAGAGCCACAGGCTGGCCTAGTCTGATCAAGTCCTACACTCATATCTGGATCCGTCTTAAACTTCCCATCGCTTTTTGTGCTCGAGTCTGGTTCCGGCCCTTAGGGAGCAGTTGTCTGACAGTCAGTTATGTGAGAAGAGCTCTTACCTTGAAGATATTCCTGAAAGGCATTGTGCCATGGGAGAATCGATGTACAAAGAGGGTCTCCAGGAGGCGTTTAATGTAGTGGAACGAATGACAGATACAGGCCAGGCTGCAACAGATAAGACAGAAAATAAATGCATCCACACACACTGCTAGAAAGATCAGCTTAGCAGGAATTAGGAAGTTTAAGGCTTGCTTCTATCCCCCCACTGATAGCAATGCTGTTATTTTTCCATATAAAATCCCAAAAAGGGACTGATCACTTCCAGCAACGTGTTTAACAAGTATTTCTGCTGCTGTCAATATTTCTATTTAAATTTCTATTCTTTTTTTCTATCTATGCTTTTAAATCGAGGAAGACCGATTATGTAAATATGCAAGTACTCACTGGACTACCGAGTGTCGGCTTGTGATGAAGTCATATTTAGGACCATATATAAAAGGGACTCGGAAGTAGAAGAGCAAGTAGATGATCAGAGGTCCGGCGTACTCTGTGAGGAATACCTGCAGACACACAGTACACAAGGGAATCATTACCTTACATGATTCAGGCTTAAAGAGAGAGCAGGTGCATTCCTCGTGCAATGAATAAGCCTTACATTGACACAGGATATACTGACATAAAGAACGTATAACTGTACATTATAAGTGAAAACACGAGACCCAGACTTCAGGTTACATTGACGAGAACGTATTTCATACCACTCCTCTTGCTCGCATGGAGTTCCAGCTCAGGGTCCTTTACCTTAAAACCTCTGATCAACCCATAAAAAAGGGGACAGGCATTAAGGCCCCTATTCAGAGTACCGGATGTATAACATATACGTCCAGTGTTTAGTGATTTTTACTACTGCAGATGCTGAGTTATTTTTTTACGTAATCTACGTATCTTTTTCTTATGTAGATTGCGTAAACGCGGCCTGAAAGAGAAGTAAAAATCTCTAAACACCGGACGTATATGTTATACGTCCGGTACTCTGAACACGGGCCTAAGTCTGGATACCATGGCTGACCAACATACACTTATACACAGATTCCCTGCCAATAGCAGCAGGAACACACAAAAAACCCCAGAACACTTTGCGGAGTCTGGATCTGGTCACACAGCGGCAGAGGAGCGCCAGAAATACAACAGATACAGAGCCAACAGGCCGATCTGCAGACACTTGTATGGTGGTATGTGCCATCACTTTGATGTATGAGCAGTTGTCATGCTGCTGTCATTTCTCTATCTGACAAAAAGCATTTAATGTATGATGATCCACTGACCAATTTTCAAAATGGCCCCCAAATTGTATAAACAATTATGCGATCCCCTGACCTCAGACCGGATTCACATCTGTGCCTACTTCTCCGGTCCCCCACCTCCCTTTTTAGGTGACGAGTGCCATAGGTTACCTTATCTAACCTTGCGTAATTTCCTTAGGAAAGAAACTACGCACAGACCTTTCCTCTCCCCGCCTCCCCCGTGTAAACACTCCGCCTCTTTCCAACTAAACTACTCCGTGTGGTGAATTCGGGCCCTCCTGTCTACTCTTAACCTTATACGCAATTTACACCTGGGGCCACAGCGTAACTTAAAAATAGAAGTATCTAAAAGCCCTTTATTCTTGGCAGCCAGCCAAACACATTGCGTATAAACTCACCGTCACCCAGCTGATCTGTGCCCCCAAGTCTCTAAAGTAAAGAGTGGCTGTGGTTCCCACTGGTAGATTCTGAAGAACGTCCTCATCTTTCAACGACTTTCCCTCTGTGACACAAGGACAGGATGCAGCTTAGATAAACATTGCACAGTAAGAAGCGAATGCCCCGGGTTACCCAGAAGTAGGGAAGTATCATACGAGAGTGGTGGAACCCAAACGTAAGAGGGGAATCATCTAATATTATGACATTAGAGAATATAATAGATGCCCCATAGGTAGATCATCCAGCACTGTGGCTAACTGAATTCCTTCTGCATGCTCCCAACTATCTGTCCTCTGATAAAGCAGTGGGTTCCAATCAACTATTTTCACATTTTTTCTAGACTTTGGTTCCATATCCTGTCCCCAGACACTTGCTGCTCTTCCCCGCTGCCCCCTAGCCACCCCGGAACCAATGTCAGGCCAGCACCCCAGTGAGGTCCAGGTGTGAAAGACTACCCAAAGTAAAATTAGTAGGTGCACCCTGGCAATTACTCCCTCATAATTCAGCCCTGGTTCCTAGCACTGCCATCAGAAAAACCAGACCATTATCACCCCAACTCTATTCACAGACAGTAAACTGAATAGCACAGCACAACTAAGGTAAAGATTGTTTGGCTGGAAAACTCTGGGATACTCCATCACAGTAATAACTTATCCCCATTGCTACATTTATACTTCCAGCCGACTGGGACGGCCACGTGAAATCACTTACTGGGATCCAGACGCAATGACTGCCGGGCAGAGTACCACTCAGGGTCTGAAACACCAAACACATTTTTATTAATACGGGGAAACATACAAAGAAGTGCAGTGATATTACAACGATCAGGGACAGGAGCACCTCACAGATGTATAGGCACAACCTAAAACAAACTAAAAAGCAGCACGGCATGACACATAAGAATGTGAAAGACCAGAGGAACTAAACGTATAGCTTGGAGCAAGCATAGGATAGCAGTATTCACATATACCAAGGGGTATAACCAGGAGATAAGGGGTGTATTAGAATACAAGGGCATGTGTATAAACTGGAGGCTGGTAGAAAAGGTGCGGAAATATTGCTCTTCCCTGATGCCACATTCTATGTTCCTATGTAATCTTCCTTGTCTCCAATTAGCATACCCTATAACACAACACATCCTGTATGGTTCAGCAACCCCAGTGCCCACTTATGTGTACTACACAGCTTTGCTGGCGAGTCTATACCAGTGCCAGAATCTAACGAAAAGACTGAAAGACCACAGACTTGTTCTAGATTGTAAGCTTCTGGCCCTCAGTCTGTCATTTATAACCCAGTTTTGCTTTGTAAGGTTTGTTTAGTATTGCAAAGTACTGAATAATATTTTGGCGCTATAGAAATATAAATAAATAAAGAAATCATGTTGTATCATGGTTTAGTCGTGTGTGTGAGCGTGTGTGTGAGCGTGTGTGTGTGTGTGTTACCACAGAACTGAACCAAGTCCCCACTAGAAGTCCTTCATACAAGTATGTGATTGGTTGCAATCACTCAAAGACCCTGTTAATGTACAAGTCTGATGTATATAGATTGTACAATCCCTCTCTCTTATTAACATGTTTTAGTCTATCAGGACTGTGCTCAACACTTTAACACTAGGGCTGAGAGTTTGAAAAAGTGGAGATATAACAACCAATCAGATTCTAGCTGACATTCTCTAGTATGTAATAGGAAAGTGAGAGCTAGAATGTGATTGGTAGCAACATCTCCACTTTTCCAAACCCACAGCTTAGTAAATCTGGCCCTATCTATGACTCCCCATCCTAGAGTACTATAATCCCCCTGCAGGTGAGAACAGAGCAGGACAGACAGTGATGCATGTGGACACTGACATAGCACGGCGGTGTCACTAACACCCACTTTGTGTGACAGCTGGAGAATAAGCACATTTACGGGTGACTAATGAGACAGGTGCAGAGATGTTATACCGCAGGCTCTGTGCTATTAATTGTACAACATTAACAACTCTTAATTAGTTCAATTCTTTAATAGGTCAGCGCAGGGACACTGCTACACAGGGATTAGCAGTACCCTTCCTAGATACCTACGGGATTTAGTGAACAAGTTCTTTATGTCTGCAATGGTAGCATTAGGCTCCACCTAGAAAAGGAGGCATAGAACAGTATAAATTATCATCATCTATAGTAAACATCCTCCACCTGACCCCAATCTTCACCCACCCCAAAGTCCACATTCTCATAAATAGATGAGCAGCAGTACACTGAATACGTTGGAATCTTACGATATCTGAATATAAAAGATGGATACTACGTTCCTGGGGGAATTATTATTCCTATGCACTCAAGACTTCCTGCAGAGAGCCAATATAATTATGCCACAAGATAAAAGGTTCAGCATCTCAAGTTTAATAAAGGAAACTTTCAAATACACATTTGTATTACATGTAACAAGATCCGGTTATCCTGGGCCAACAATCCTGCAACCTTGTTTAGCTCAGATGTGTTTACCACAAATTGCATGCTACATACAACGTTCTAAAACAGACCCCCCATGAAACGTATGCCTGTAATGTATATGCCAGACTCCAAGTCATGTAACATATCCTGCACTTCATAAATGACTAGGTTACACAAGAAGGTCTGACCCCAGTAAACATAGTATTACAAGTCTAGGACATTAAGCAAAATATCTGACTCTTCTCTACATTTACAGGCTCTTATTTATCAATTTAACATCTACAAATATTATTTATTAAACAGACTCCTGGAAGAACTTCTCCATTCCCCTCATTGCCTTTTCTATATGCAATACCCTGCCACACCCAAAATGTTTTGCCCAATTGCAGATGTCCAATGCCCCATGCTCCTCCCGCCTTTTTTGCACGCTTTGCCAGCGATTTAGAGCCTCGTGCCAACCCTTTGCTAGTACCTCCCTGTTTGATGCCAATTCCTCCAGTGCCTCTCCACCTGATGCTCATCCTTCCCAAACACCTCCATGCATGATGCCCCAGATCTCCTTGTCTGCCTGATGCCCACCTTCCACTAATACCTTCCTGCTGTGTGCCTGCCCCACCTCCCCTGTTCATCCACCCCTCACCACCTGATGTTTGCTTGTTCCTGCCACACTTGCACCTTTTTGAATTACCCCATCGTCAGTAGGACCCGGCACTCGCTATGTACTCCTTACCTTGTCCAGAAAGCAGAGCTTCTCCCGTGTCTTGGCATCAAGGATCTCCACCTCAAAATAAACAGTAGCACGTTTAGTGGCTTTTTTCTTTGGTTTGGTAGATGATCGTTTGGCCGCTTGATCACCTTGGGCCTTGGGCCGTCTCATTTCTGAGACCACAGAGTTCATATCCATGGTTACAGAGCAATGTCAGATGTTCTTGCCAAATAATTCAATAACCTCTCACTCCACTCTCAGAAACAGACGTTGTGTAATAACCTCACAGCGTTGCCTCACTTTCCCTTCCTTCACAGCTCTTGTATTGAGGGATCTATTACTCTCTCAGCAATCTTTCCGCTCCCTCAGCAGTCTCATGCTTTCTCTTTCAGCACAGGCCTCTCTCGCAGGAAGCCGTCTCTATGACAGGTGTACACACGTAGATCATCGCTCATGCGTCACTCCTATTAGCCTCCCCAGGTAGGTGCATGCAATGAAACCCTCCGTCTGTCACTTGCAGTTAAAGTCCTTGGTAGAACCACAATCCAAAACGTCAGCTCTCAAGTCTACGTCCCCCCAAAATGTATATAAGGCTCCCTGTGGAAGTGTCAGGTCCCAGGTCTCTGTCCCCGGCTGTCCAGATGTAATATGAAGCACATAGCTATATTTATCCCTCTCTAGGCTATTTCACATCTGTCAGTACGTGGGTCTCTGGGAAGTGAAGAAACTGACCCACGCACTAACACTCAGTAAGACCTCAGGCAGCATCTCCAGCTCACTTACCCACCCACTAAACATTTATCACCCCCTCCCCATCTCTGCTGTTCACCCCGTACAAGCCCTCGGGACACCGTGCACCCTTCTCTGTCAGCCCTCCCTGTGCCTGAGGATGTCTCTTTACACCTCTGCGGTTGTCTCTTGGTATTCATTGATCTCAGCAAATATCTGGGCTAGAACCCAGCAGCCTAAAGATAGGCAGGCTGCCCCCCCCCTCCCCTCAGCAACAGATCCTTACCCCACACGATGAAGGCAAGACCCGGTAAAACAGGAGAGAGCGTGAAATACAAGAGACAGCCACAATCCATGGTGCAGACAGCTGGTGAGTATGCACTGAATGAGATTAACCCTGCTCCTGACAGTTCATAATTGTAGCAGCAACAGACCTGAGTGTGAGACTTGCATCTAGAAGTCACTGTGCTCCTACCTGGCAGTGCCTAACCGGATACTGAATATCAGGGCAAATCCCACAGCAGATTAGCACCACACCTGATGTAGGATTCTGCCCCTGTGATGGATGAAGGAGGTTAGGCTGAGGACATAATATAACTCAGAGCAGTACCAGAATTCAGAGGCATATTGTGCAGCAACATCTAACACTGCGGGTGAGGAGGGGAAGTTTGGGACAAGGATTTCCATGGACACCCATAAAGAACGTTGCATTTGCACACGTTTAAGGATGCTATATGCAAATTCATCACTTCTAGCGTGGCAAATGAAAGCAGCGATGCTCTGCAGACCTGGCCTCAGGAAACTCGAGAAAGCATCTGCAGAATAGTGTTGGCAAATAGACAGACACTCTGCAGGATAGCTGGGATCTTTCTATATGTGAGGATTCTTATTGAGTAACGGTTATTCCGACAGTAGCTGAGGACGCTTTACACAGCAGTAATATCACCAAGGTGTTAACAGCACTCCCACATACTGAACTACAGAGGCAACAGCGGGGGGTAAGACGTTACAGGCATCTGAAAGAGGACCGCAGGGTAAGTGGTGAGTATCACTGCACTGTCACCCATCTACTATACAGTGTTAATATACCTTCACATCTGAAGGGTTATCATTCATAGGTCACATGTTTAACACATTCACTGAAAATGAAAAGCATTTGGTTTTTTGGGACCATTATATGAAGCCATGAACAAGACAAGGGTTACTACAGCAAAATATATTTACATTGGACTTTGCTTTAACGTGTGTGGGTTTAATGGGGGGTAGGGAGTTATTTATTTTTTTAATAATTTCCTTACAGACAGCGGTCAATCATCTGTACATTTACCAACAAAACAAACATGTTTTGGGGTTTTTGTATTTGAAGATAAAAAAGGGGGTGTGGTTAGTGCATTAGGGTGATATACGATGGCAGCACATGCCTTGCAAATGTATTGCTTAAATCGAGCAGCCTGTGTTTATTGGCTCTTTAGTATTGCTTATGAATTTACTTATTTGCCACAGAACGCTACAGGCTCCAAAACAGAAATGACAATTCTACAAGAAGGAAAGGCAGAAGGCCCCTTATAATAAGCTCTTATTGGTGTAAAGAAAATCTTGACATGAGAAATCTTAAATACGGGGGAAACAGAGAGAAGTCGTAGGTGTAGCGGGCAGTGCCTTTTTTTGTCTTGCTTTGTACAGATACAACCTACAGGGCTGATCTAAAGATTGGGAGGAAGGGAAAGACAGGTGCAAGTGTACGGCTTATCTAAACCATTCTGCAAAGCAAGGGGCTAATTACTTTCATGCAGAGAAAAATACTCTACATTTGAACATAGATTTCAAATACTGCATAACTTTATGTTCAATCCATAAATTAAGAAACTTCTCTCAACTTTAATTCTGGTTTACACTTGAACCTAAAAAAAAGCGCAGCCTCTAGATATTTAGCAAAGTAAACATCCATCTGTATAGACACATACATGGAGATGACTTTTTCAAACACTGGCAGATTTATCTTCATGATTTAAAGGATGCTACAGTTCTGGGCACGTTCACACACTGACAGATAATTGGTCAGGATGGTCTGTTAATATGTTTATCTCTCAGTGTATAATCAGCAAATGGCTGGAAATTAATGTTTTAACTCACTCTTCCTTACCCTTATTTTCACACCCCTATTATTTTTAATATAAAGGGTCTTCATTTAGCAACATCCTAAGAAAGCTTTATATAATTTTTGCGATGGTCTCTGGGTGTGTAATAGAAAGCGCTTTCTGGCTTTTTTTTTTATGCAATGCTACGAAATATACCATCCCAAGACTACACTATCTATAGCATAGGTATCCAAACCAGTCCTCAAGGCTCCCCATCAAGCATGTTTTCCAGATGTCCCTACAGAACAAGGTATATAATTATACCACTGTAGAATTTTGAATCTTTCAATAATGAACAAACCTGTGCTCCAGCAAGGAGATATAGAAAACATGTACTGTTGGGGAGCCTTGAGGAGAGGTTTGGAAACCACTGATCTATAGTGCAGATAGTCATATTAAACAAATGATAACAAGGCATCATATGTTTAATACATAGATAAGGACTGTGGGCTAAGTTTAGGCTGCACCCTTTGATACATCCAAAGGTCTTCATTTAACCTATGTCCTAGTATTGTTATCACAGCTTTAAATGCATTTATGTCTGTTCACAAGGGAGGCAGCAATTTTGCCCACCTCAGTGCAACAGCTGACTAAATAATCATTCTACCACTGAGGTAAAAAAAACACCAACAACCATAGCAACTAACGGCAGAGGAGAATGTAGTATTGTGAATGCCTTTTGTTTGTGTTACAGATCATTGTTGATCCCATGAAATAATCCCCCGATTACTTTGTATAGTGTGCATGCACGAGTTGACCCAGTAATACACTGCTGTATTGCAGTTACATTAAGCTTCACCTAACAATGCTATAAATGATAATTATCAGCTGTTGAATTTAGGACTTATCAATTAATAGTTTTATAATATAACACTACTCTGAAAGATATATTTTCTGCACCGGCACAGGGACAATGTCGTTCCAAAACTTTATAACAGTAACAATATCTTACATATAATAATACTCAAGTTCAGTGGTGCTGCTGTGATTCAAACTGGGTCCGTTTATTCTATATTTGAGTCTATTACCTATATAGAAGCAGATGGCTTGTTATTTGTGAATCTATAACTCTCTAGCAATTTTGGCATAAGAAGCTGGTATAATAGGACATTTTGAAGAAGTTTTAATTAATTAGAATCAACATTACCTATTTATAATTTGGATATCTATTTTTTTGCCATTATATTTTCAACTCTATAGAATCAGCTGACCTTTATTATTATTCAAAACCTCATTATATTTCAGTGAACTATTGGTCCACTGGTTTAAATCTCTTTTTAAGGTCCATTCCTATTATTAATAATTCATTTTGCTCCAACTATTTGAGAGATTAATTTGTGTTATAAACTTTTAGGGGATTTCAGACATTATTAGCTATTCAGTCATCAGATTTATATAGGCAGATATTGAGGAGTACTGGAGCCTCTTAATTATTTTTAATCACTTTTCTAACTACTACACACTTTATAATCTATTTTTTATATTTTGCAAACTCTTCTTTTATTTTAAAATGTAATCAATAAAATTCAATTTTTTACATTATTTTCATCAGAGACCATGATAGCTCTCCAAAGAGTGTGCAC
>WWET01000748.1:235218-248781 GCA_011038615.1 Limnodynastes dumerilii | reverse complement strand
CCTTGGGCCTGATCCAGCGCTACGAAAATTCGCACGACGGGCGAATGCGAACGTACGCTCGTCGTATCAACCTACACGCCCCTAGCACTCCCATAGTAAAGTCCCTGCTTACGGCGGCTATACCCTACACTGGGTACGACCGTCGGCCGTACGAAAATTCGCAGAGAATACGCTGAGAAAATACGCTTAGCACGCCCATACTGTACAATTTAAATGGCTATCCCCGCCTCCCTGTAGTAAAACGGGCGCCCAGCCGACCATCGTAAAAAAAATACGCCCAGCGAGCGAAAAATACGCTAACGATACGCCCGCTATTCGCTCATGACGCTCGGGCGACCGGAAGCTGTCATACTGGGCATGCGCATTGCGAATTTTTAGCCGAAAATTCGCATACGCTCGTCGTACGGTCGCTTGCGAGCGTTGCTCTGGATCAGGCCCTAAGAGAGGAAAGTCACTCCTGGGCTAAACCATGGTGATTGCAGGGGAGTCATATTTCATCTGTTGCAGACAGTATTAGAGGTGAGAGGTGATGTTTCCTATCCCAAGTCTAAATAACAGTGTGATAGTAAAGCCGGTCAGTATCTGTGTGCAGTAAGCAATTCAAAGATATATCCCTGCATGCAAAGAATACAATTACCTTTCCTCTCTTAAGGCCCGGATTCACAGATCCGTATTTACTACGTGTGCGTTTTTACGCACGCACATAGCAAGGCAACACCCATGACACTCCCCTCGACTGGATGGGATTTCAGTGACTTCTGCCTCCATGGGCACCCTTAACTCTGCGTGTGTACTTACGTACATGGGTATTTATCGAACCGCACGCTCAAATGCCCATTTAAATGCTTCCCCCGTCCACTTTTACGTAACTTCTACCGTACGGATAAAAACCACGCCCCCTCCGTACGTATGTCCCTAAGTGCGATTCACGAGTTCGTGCCTAAAGAACTTATTTGTGTAAATACTACGTAATTTGCATGGAAAAAGTTACTACGCATGCACAATTAATCTGATCCTAAAAACCCCCACGCAAAAACGGGTCTGTGAATATGGCCCTTAATTTCAAGCTCCTTCTTAAGTCTGAATAAGGTCCTATATGTATATTTATACAGATAGATAGTGCTAACTATGACCACCACCAAGAGATAGTAATGGCAATAGTAGGGGTAGTGGGGATATGTGAAGGAGGGAAGACTACGATTTTAGTTTTGTCCATGTTAAGCTTAGGATAGCGCGTGCTTAGTTCTGGATCTACTCCAAAGGCTGCAAATAGATCCAGATGGATGAGAAGGGAGATGTGGCCTTTAGATTTGACAGAGAGGAGATAGTTTGTGAATTGTGACCTTAGTCTGAGCAGTTTCAGTGGAGTGGAGGAGGCAGAACCCAGACTGTAGAGGGAAGTGGTCGTGAGGTAGGTGATTAGACGGTTGTAAAAAAAAAAAGCCATTCAAGTAGCTTGGAGGCAAAGGGAGGTGGGTTGATAGTTGGAGAGTGAGTGTCAAGGGGCTGGATCCAGACTTAAGTAAGTGCTTGAAAATCGTTACTCCTGGGCTAAAC
This sequence comes from Limnodynastes dumerilii, assembly GCA_011038615.1. NCBI lineage: Eukaryota > Metazoa > Chordata > Amphibia > Anura > Limnodynastidae > Limnodynastes > Limnodynastes dumerilii. The sequence goes on along the minus strand of WWET01000748.1, from coordinate 247,224 downwards.
CATGTTGATCACAGGGGTCAAGTTAATTGTATTATTTGCATGCAGGGATATATCTTTGAATTGTTTACTGCACACAGATACTGACAAAAAACAATACCAAAAAGCATTGGACATCCTGTATCTGTGGTCAATGCTACTGTAGCAACACAACACAATACAAAGGCCTGCTTTAGGCCCATTCTGGGGTTTCAGGGCCTTTAGGCATGGTTGCCGACATTTTGCAGCTTCCCTCCGGGAGATCCCAGAGAGAAGCTAGCGACGCATGCGGGGGGCGGGGCTTAATGACGCGGATTATGCAAATTCGCGTCATTAGGCTCCGCCCCCTGGTTCATACAGACCCGTTTTTACTTTAAATAGGGGTCGGTATGGGGCTTGATGCCGCAAATTGCGTCATCAAGTCCCTTCCTGTGCCTAGCAACACTAGTATACTAGTGTTGCTAGGCAGGGGGGCAGGACTTGAGGCCGTGGTTTCAGTGAAACCACGGGCCTCAAGTCACTTGCGGGAGATTTGCTGACTCTCCCGGGATACCGGGAGTACTGCCTGAATTTCGGGAGTCTCCCGGACATTCCGGGAGAGTCGGCAACCCTGCCTTTAGGTTAAGAGTAGGCGGAATAGCACTGGAACTTGTGTGAGTAAGGTAAAAGGCTGTCAGGCCGGTCATCCAATCTCAATTACTGACTGGGAAGTTGCTGTTAGATCTCTCAGGCACAGCAAACCTGTTACAGCTATACTTAATGAATCTTCCAGATTGTTATATTTTATAGTTTGGAAAACTTTATGTTTAGATAGCGCCAGACAGGCAAATTGTTTCATTTGTTCTATTTTACTTTCCCTGCTTCAATAAATCTGGCTGAGGTCGAATGATCCCTAAACTTTGGACTTTTGTGATCTCTTGACTGCTGTGCACTACCATCTACCCAAGGAGATGTTACCTGTAACCCTAACCCTGGTATATCATGAAAAGTGTTAAATAAATGCTTTTTTCTGACCGGTTCCACAGTTGGTTACAGCAATTCCAGCAAGAAATTCTTCATCAAGATTATAAGCTTATACCATGAAAAGAATGTGAAAATCAAGGATACATTTCAAAAAGTTTCTAGTCTCCTCTGATGTACTTGAGAAACTTCAGGCATCTGTGACCATGGGCCGGATTCATACACCTGTCAGATACCTATCCAACGATACACATAAGTTCCTTAAGACTGAATATCCATCCGTCAGGGTGGCCCATCCCCTCTGCCCACTTAAGCTCCATTCTCCATCCCCCCACAGACCGCATCGTGCTGGCCCTGGTATTTTATGTTATGTAGACCACACACAGAACTTTCTTGCCATTCACAAGGATCAGTTTTAAGTCAACACACTCTGACAATTCTATTCTGACTGTACATCAACTTACCTCTCAACACTTATTCAGACACAGGACAAAAATGTCCAGCCCATATGTCAAGCTATCCATGCTACCAATATCACAGAATCTCACTCATCTGCTCAACCTCCCACTGCTTCTCTGCAAATCCCATTGTGGGGTCTGTGAATGTGCAGTATCCAACTTAGATCAGGATAGTTGGGAGCTACAGTATAAGTGGCTGCCCTTGACATATCAGGGGCCTGAGGGAAAGCATACTTGGGTATCCACTTCATGATTACCTTACCCCAGTCACCCCATGAGTACGGATGGCAACTTAGGTTGACCCGCTACTACTCCCCATTAGCATCATACATAGAGACATGGCACTCTAATAATGTACTGTAGCAGACTGCGGCTTAGTATATGAAGTAGTCAGGGCCGGTGCTAGGGTGTTCGGCGCCCCCTGCGAACTTCTGTTTAACAATTTGACACCAGTGACCATCCTAGATTATAATAAGCGTCATCATACAAAACAATTGTAACCACAATAAAACAACGCAAATCATAGTCACCACTATACAATAGTGTCCTCTTCTCCGCTATACATAGATATAAATCCCCCATCCTGTGTCTCCAGCACCCAGTATCCCCATCATGTGTATCCAGCACCTAATATTCCCCATCATGTCTCTCCACCTCCCAGTATTCCCCATCATGTGTATCCAGCACCCAGTATCCCCATCATGTCTCTCCACCTCCCCGTATCGCCATCATGTTTCTCCAGGACCCAGTAACCCCATCATGTCTCTCCAGCACATAATATCCCCCATCATGTGTATCCAGCATCCAGCATTCACCATCATATGTATTCAGAACCCACTATCCCCAAGCATATGTCTCCAGCTCCCCAGTATCCCCATCATGTGTATCCAGCACCCAGTAACCCCATTATGTCTCTCTAGCACCCAGTTTCCCCATCATGTCCAGCACCCAGTATACCCATCATGTCTCTCTAGCACTCAGTATCTACCATCATGTGTATCAAGCACCCAGTATCCCCATCAAATGTATCCAGCACCCAGTATCCCCATATTGTGTATCCAGCACCCAGTATCCCTCCCCATCATGTGTATCCAGCACCTAATATCCCCATCATGTCTTTCTAGCATCCATTATCTCCCATCATGTGTATCCAGCACGCAGTTTTCCACTTTATGTGTATCCAGCACCCAGTATGCCCCATCATGTCTCTCCAGCACTCAGTATCTCCCATCATGTCTCTCCACCTCCCAGGACCCCCATCATGTCTCTCCAGCACATAATTCCCCCATCATGTGTATCCAGCACCCAGTATCCCCCCATCATATCTCTCCAGCACCCAGTTTCCCCATCATGTCTCTCCAGCACATAATATCCCCCATCATGTGTATCCAGCACCCAGTATCTCCCATCATGTTTATCCTGCACCCGGTATCCCCATCATGTCTTTCTAGCATCCATTATCTCCCATCATGTGTATCCAGCACCCAGTTTTCCACTTCATGTGTATCCAGCACCCAGTATCCCCCATCATGTCTCTCCAGCACCCAGTATCCCGATCATGTCTCTCCAGCACTCAGTATCTCCCATCATGTCTCTCCACCTCCCAGGACCCCCATCATGTCTCTCCAGCACATAATTCCCCCATCATGGTTATCCAGCACCTAGTAATCTCATCATGTCTCTCTAGCACCCAGTATCCCCATCATGTCTCTCTAGCACCCAGTATCTCCCATCATGTGTATCCAGCACCCAGTATTCCCCATCATGTGTATCCAGCACCTAGTATCCCCATCTTGTCTCTCCAGCACCCAGTATTCCCCATTATGTCTCTCCAGCACATAATATCCCCCATCATGTGTATCCACCACCTAGTATCCCCCATCATGTCTCTCCAGCACTCAGTATCCCAATCATGACTCTCCAGCACCCAGTCTCCCCCATCATGTGTATCCAGCACCCAGTATACCTATCATGTCTCTCTAGCACCCAGTATCTCCCCTTATGTGTATCCAGCACCCAATATCCCCATCATGTGTATCCAGCACCCAGCATCCCCATCATGTGTATCCAGCACCTAGTTCCCCATCATGTCTCTCTAGCATCCAGTTTACCCCATCATGTCTCTCTAGCATCCAGTATCTCCCATCATGTGTATCCAGCACCCAATTTCCCCATCATGTCTCTCCAGCACATAATATCCCCCATCATGTGTATCCAGCACCCAGTATCCCCATTATGTCTGTCCAGCACCCAGTATCTCCATCATGTCTCTCCACCTCCCAGTATCCCCATCATGTCTCTCCAGCACATAATATCCCCCATCATGTGTATCCAGCACCCACTACCCCCCATCATGTCTCTCCAGCACCCAGTAACCCCATCATGTCTCTCCAGCACATAATATTCCCTATCATGTGTATCCAGCACCCAGTATCCCCATTATGTCTGTCCAGCACCCAGTATCTCCATCATGTCTCTCCACCTCCCAGTATCCCCATCATGTCTCTCTAGCATCCAGTACGCCCCATCATGTCTGTCCTGCACCCAGTAACCCCAGCATGTCTCTCCAGCATCCAGTATTCCCATTTTAAGCCCTATTACTTACCTTTGAAGTCTTCTCTTCTGGGTGCTGCCTCTCCATGGTGGGCTCTGCTTTGAATGACGCTGATGTGACCTCAGGTCACTCCAGCGTCATTCAGTAAGGGGGAGGTGCTGCTGCACTCTGCATCTGCCTGTCTAAACGTCCATCTCAGTGCTGGCAAGCAGGGAGCGGGGGGATGAACGCCTATCCAGCATGGCGCCTGGATGCACCGCATCCCCCCCACAGAGCGGGTCCCGCCGGACCCGCTCGTACCTCAGAGTTGCCGGACCTGGAAGTAGTAGTAATAAAATTGGTGGGGATAAGAAAAGCAGTCTCAGGATAGGGGCGGCATGGCTTGGTTTAAAGGTACTAAAGACAGAACTGTGTTTGATAACCCAGTTGTGGTCATTTACTTCAGGTATCTCTGTAGTGTTAACCAGGGTACACACTGGGGCTTTTCAGCAGATAATCTTACCAATCACATAATCAAAAGACTGTTATACCAGGTATCTTACCAGTGTGTACTGTCCAAAGCTCTCCTAATAGACACAGGACACACTTGCAAAAAGCAAAAGAAATCTTTCCATCGTTATCTGACATAAGGAGCTCCAAAAGATCAAATCGAAAGATTGTTTTGAAAGATTTTTGAGCATCTTTGGACAGTACACACTGGGGAGATATCTGGTGAAACGGTCTTTTGATTGTGTGATTGGAAAGATTATCTGTTGAAAAAGCCCCAGTGTGTACCCAATCCAAACTTAAGATCTGATTCATGGGTTTAATTGCTAAAATCGTGCTTTTCAAAAACATAAATAAATAAGGCAGATAACTAATGCTAGTGAAAAGGATCTCTTTTTATATTAATCAAACTCAATTTCTAATCAACACCATTCATGTGAATCAATTGTCACATTAATAAAAAAAAAATTTAATCTATTCTGAGCACTCATAAGGCAAAAGTCCAAATGCCATTCATAGAACATGTGCAACCAATACCCCTGTTGGAGCAGCAATGGCTGAATGCTTTGAAGTGCTCTTTGGCTACAGAAAGCAAGCTATAGCAGGAAGATTAGGCACCATCCCAATGACGGCTCTTTGTTGAATGTTAGTAATATTCCGCTGCAGCTTTTTGACACATAGTTTTGCTGTTTCAGAATTGTGATGATTAGAAGACATTCATTATACAAAAATGTACAAGTCAAAGGAAGAATAATAAAAGCAGGGTTCATATACTGGATTTTACACAGCATTTGAAGCCTGTCAGTGCTGCACAAATTGGAAGGCAACAAGGGTGCCATAGATCTTTGAAAGCGGACGTGCTGCGTGTGATCCAGAAGAGCACGCAATGTGTACAGACCGGGACCTCTGGATGAGGAGTAATGTAAGCAACTCTGTGCACTGATGCTACGCTACGCAAGTACAGGCTAATATACTCTATTTTGCAGGCTGAAATATTGTTAGAGACATTGGACCTGATCCAGACTTAAAAAGACAATCCATTTTCACAAGCGGCGTGCGTAATTAGGGCTGTATGAAAGCATTGCGAATGCATTCGACAGATGTTATGCATCGTAACTCTGATTTATGTAACTGGTACGTGTCTCCGTATGATATCCTTTGTAAGCCGAAAATACGCGTCGTGGACAAGGAGAAGCATTTGAATGTTACAGTATGGGTTAAACACTTACATACAGCAAGGCATTACATTCGACCAGAGATATGCAAGGAAATGTTAAGGAAGGGTTCTGAACACGTAAGTCAGCTAACATTATGTACATGAGAGGGGAGTGCATTATACTTAATAGCGCGTAAGTTAGGCACGCTTTCATACTTAAAACGCTCTTAAGCTTGGATTAGGCCCATTGTGAACACTTCCTCTGGAATGTGTATGTATAAAGCAAAAAAATATATATGAAAAATTTTTTTTATAAAAATATGCATTTAATATGTATTATAATGTAAGATAGAATAGTTAAAAAGTGGCAGCGATTTCAAAACCATGTATATGTGAAGTCAAGTTAAGTCATAGTTGCCAACTCTCCCTGAATATCAGGGAGACTCCCTGAAATGTGGGTAATCTCCCTGACTCCCTGAAGTGTTTGATAATCTCCCTGATGTTGATTCAGTTCCAGAAGTTACTGCTGTGTTATAACAAAATGTAGATATTGTGTCCTACTTCCCTGCATTGAGGCCTATAGAGGCAGCCATTTTTATGGAGGCCAAGATGTAATCAAAGACTGGCAATTATCTTTTTAATAAATACGTATTTATTCACTGATAATTTAAAACGGAATAAATACTTTTGCTGCTATTTTTATTGAGAAATACTTTTCCTGGCAGTTCTAGACACCCCGGGTGGAGCTATTCATAGGACACACCCCTTTAGTGTAAGACACGCCCCTTTGGTAGTACAGGACACACCCCTTTGGTGCAGCACCTTGATAGGGTTATCACAATCTCCCTGATATTCATTTGCAAAAGTTGGCAACCATGAGTTAAGTCCTGACCCATAATTATTTCTTTCATTATTTCTTTCTCTTATCTTTGTGTTTAGCAGTCCTGTGCTATGTTGATTGGTAAATCTGTGTGGGCATTACAAATGAACCTACTAACAGAAAGGTCCAGATAATCTAAGCTGTGGGTTTTGAAAGAGTGGAGAGTTTGCCCATAGCAACCAAACAGAAATCTTTCAAAACACACAGCTTAGTAACTCTGGACCCAAAACTCAAATGGTAAAAACCACTACTGTCATTGCTAACTTAAGTTGTCAGTAGTCAATCCACTAGATTCAAAATAGTCCCTGACAAAGTTAATAAAGATGTAGAAATAAATTCAGTAGTAGATATGCTGTCTTTATTTTAACACTCTTAGTTCAGCAAGATGAGCTCTGATATCAGTGTAGATTTAACTAATTACTCAATGCAAAGCAGTGATGTTACTGCAGGTTGTACTAATCATTGTGTGCAAAGAAGTGATGTCACTGTAGGTTGTATTAAACATTGGATGCAGAGTTGTGATGTCACTGTAGGTTGTACAAATCATTGGATGCAGGGCTGTGATGTCACTGTAGGGTGTACAAATCATTGGATGCAGAGCTGTGATGTCATTGTAGGTTGTACTAATCGTTGTGTGCAAAGAAGAGATGTCACTAAAGGTTGTACTAATCATTGGACACACAGCTGTGATGTCACTGTAAGTTTTTTCTAAACATTGGATGCAGAGCAGTGATGTCACTGTAGGTTATACAAATCATTGGATGCACAGCTGTGATGTCACTGTAGGTTATACAAATCATTGGATGCACAGCTGTGATGTCACAGTAGGTTATACAAACCACTGGACGCACAGCGGTCATGTCACTGTAGGTTATACAAATCATTGGACGCACAGCTGTGATGTCACTGTAGGTTATACAAACCACTGGACGCACAGCGGTGATGTCACTGTAGGTTATACAAATCATTGGATCTACAGCATGGTATGAAAAGGGGACAAAAGCTTTTTTAGGTGTATAAATGAAAGGCAAAAAACTAAAAAGAGTGGAATTCTTGTTGAGGGTGAAAGGGCTATGGCAGATCATCTTAACAAGTATTTCTGTTCAATATTCACAAACGAAAGAGAGGGGAAGGGTCCACTTTTAAATGGGACGGCTATTAATACAATGGGGCAATTACTACTGCTTTCACTGAGGAGCAGGTATTAAAAGAACTTTCAAAATTGAAAGTGGACAAATCAATGGGACCAGATGGGATACATCCGAGGATACTAAAACTGCTGCTGGCAAAACCATTAACTGAATTATTCAGTCAATCACTAACTGGGGTAATTCCAGAGGACTGGAAAACGGCAAATGTCGTCCCTCTGCATAAAAGTGGAAGTAGGGAAGAAGCATCAAACTACCGATCAGTGAGTCTAACATCAGTAGTAGGGAAATTGATGGAAACACTGTTAAAGGAACAAATTGTACAGTATCTTAAAACTTACAGGATCCCAAGCAGCATGGATTCACTGGGGGAAGATCATGTCAAACAAATCTTATAGAATTTTTTGACTGGGTCAGTAAAGTATTAGATAAAGAGGGAGCTGTAGACATAGCTTATCTAGATTTTAGCAAGGCTTTTGACATTGTGCCACATCGCAAAATGTTATATAAGCTGGAAGCTTTGGGATTGAATTTAAAGTTAGTTGCATGGATACAATCTTGGGGCCTGATTCAGAACTACGCTCCTGTGCGTAGTGTATTAACGCAGAACGTACCACCGATGCATGCCAATAGGCACTCCCCTGCTCGTACCTAGTTTAGCTTCCATATGCTCGGCAAATCCTACCCTAACATTTGTGTTCGTATTAATGACGCTTAGCACGCCCATACTGTACGATTTAAATGCCCCACCCCGCCCTCGGTGCGTGCTTACGGATTTTGTATGGCAGGCACGCCCCCATGAGCGGTAATACGAAGTGGTTACAAATAAGGCCCATACGCTAAGATTTTCAGACAGTAAAATGTGCTTAACATCTGCCCCGAGCATGCGCAGTAAGTACAAATGGCTGTTTTTACGCGTATGACCGCCGTATACCCGCACACGAGCGTAGGTCTGGATCAGGCCCTTGGTTACAGGATAGACAACAGAGGGTTGTAGTACATGGAATCTCTTCTGGGGATGGTAAGGTAACCAGTGGAGTACCCCAGGGTTCTGTACTTGGACCAGTGCTATTTAATATCTTTATAGGTGATATTGTCTGTGGTATTGAGGGGAAAATATGCCTTTTTGCAGATGACACCAAGATATGTAACCGGGTAGACACGCCAGGTGGGGTACAGAAAATGAGAGATGATCTAGGTAGACTGGAGGAATGGTCAAGAGTGTGGCAACTGCAGTTTAATGCCAAAAAATGCAAAATCATGCACTTGGGGCACAAAAACCCAAAAGTTCATTATTGACCTGATTCACACTTAAGAGTGTTGGATGCATGCAGATGTGCACCTAACTCACTCATCCATCCCCCGACCCGCCTCCTGGTTTTAGGTACCTTTTGGCACTTACGAGTGCCATAGGACTACCTTATGTATTCGTGCAATGTCCGTACGGACATTGTACCTCCCCGTCTCCCACCCGCCCTCCCCGGCTAATCTAAATGCCTCCCCCATCCCACTTCTGACTAATAACACCCCGAGGCAACATTACACAGCCTCTTTTTACAGGACACAATGTGTGCGGTCTATAAAGACCGCACCTACGCTATCTACGTGCCTATGTAGATGTAGATAGTGTAAATTACCTACTACGCATGAGCAGTAGGTAATTTCCTTCAGATGAGCACTTAAGAAGCCGCAGCTTCTTAAGTGTGAATCAGGTCCTATATCATTAATGGCACTACATTAGAAACTACTGAGGAGGAAAGGGATCTAGGAGTCATTATTTCATGTGACTTAAAGGTAGCCAAGCAATGTAACAAAGCAATGAGAAAGGCAAGTCAGATGCTTGGTTGCATAGGGAGAGGAATTAGTAGCAGAAAGAGAGAAGTAGTGATGCCCCTTTATAAATCATTGGTACGCCCTCACCTAGAATACTGTGTTCAGTTCTGGAGGCCATATCTCCAGAAAGACATAAATACATTAGAGACCGTGCAAAGAAGAGCAACTAAAATGGTACATGGCCTTTGTAACAAATCATACCAAGAAAGGCAAGAGGAACTAAACATGTATAGCTTGGAGCAGAGAAGGGAGAGGGGGGACATGATAGCAGCTTTCAAATACATCAAGGGTTGTGACCAGCTAGAGGAGGGTACCATTATTCAAAAGAAAAGGTGTAATAGAACACGAGGGCATGGATATAAACTGGAGGGTGGTAGATTCAAAGGAAATGTGCGGAAAAATTACTTTACTGAAAGGGTGATAGATAAGTGGAATATTCTCCCATCTGAGGTGGTTGAGGTAACACAGTAGAACAGTTTAAACATGCTTGGGATAAATATAAGGCTATCCTAAATCTAAATTGAGGGTAAATATGGTCTAAGGTATAGTATAGTTTTAAATAAACAACTGGGCAGACTGGATGGGCCATGTGTAGGGTTACCACCTTTGTGTTTTCAGATTCCCGGACATTGGCCCACCCCTGCCCCACCCACTGGCCCGCCCCAAATTCCCGATCTGATATTAATTACATTTGTAAAGAAAAAACAGAAGCATTTTTTGTATAAACTCATACAGTGCACTTGTTTAAATAAAAAACTAACTACATAACATGCAATACAAGCAATTTTTATTGTGACATCAAGGTACAGCATCTTTGCATATGTTTGATGTTAACAGTCAGGTAGAGTTTGATTTTATGTTGCAGTACAATAGTACAATAGAGTGTTAGTCACCTGCACTCAGACATGCAACATAAGTATTTCTGGGTGCAGGAACCACTGGGATCCTGGTCCAAAGTATGATAGGAAAAACGTTGGATGGGAATTTGAACATGAGCTAAACGATGTTGCATTGTATGGAGAGACACATTTAAATTGAAAACAGCCATAGAGTTGTGAGATAGAGTATCCAGGATCAGTTGATAACGTTTGTTATTAAAGTTGTTCAGCATTTATGTGCAATCATATCACAACTCTAAAACGTTTTTCAGAGTTTACCTTTGCCTCTCACCTACAGTTCAACATTTTGCTTATGTGTAAATCTCCACCTGTGTTGCACTTCTTATCACATTCTGGATCAGTAGCCGAATCTGAAAGACACAGCAAAATAAATTCAGCTGAATTTTTATTTATGACAAATTATCTATGTGGAATAGAAAACAGTGTATGTAAAGATACTCATCACATTTCTTGGTAAGTGTTGTGGGTTCCCATTTACACATTTTAAAAGAGAACTCAGAATGTTGGAGAAGCGGAGGGTTAATAATTTAGCCCGAGCAAAAATAAACTCCCTGCGTGTGGTTGGGCTGAATGGTGTCACTCACCTTGGTTGTAGTTTATTGGTCCAGGGGGAGTGGGAGGGGCTGGGGCCTCTGTGTTAATAAAACCAGTCTGGACCCTAAGACGTCTTCCTTTTCTCCTTCTGGATTCTCCCACCCTCCCTTCTCTGTCTTAGATCGGTTAAAGTTTTAATAGGTCTTAGAGGGCATAGTATTTCTGTTTGTCAGCGGAAAGCAGGTTGTTTTTTTGAGCATTGTGTTGCTTTATTAGTTAATTTGTGAGTTGAAGTTCGCCCGTGGGCATCGTACAAGGTTACAAAATGTAACCGTATTTTTCTTGGAGTTGTTGTTTTACTGCCTGAGGTTGTAGTCTTTATGGACGGCCTTGTGTGGTGCTTAATCAAAGCACTGTGCCGAGGGCTGTTATTGAAAGTTATAATTGTTAGTCACATAATCAAATGTTATGTTATTTATGCACATATCATTCTGGTATATCAAGCATATACAAAAGATACCTGCTTTCTTGGCCCCCATGAAATTTAATTGGCTTAACCAACTCAGTATGTGAATTCAATAAAATGTATTTAATTCCCAATGAAGTTGTCGTGTGTTTCATTATGTAGTTAAGTGAATGGTAAGATATGTGAAGTGTCACGGGGAGGTCACACCCATCACGCATGGGACGTTTAAACATGAGAGTTATAATTATTGTTTAATAGAGTATTTTTTATTTGACTTGGCAGCATGAATCATCGAAGGATTGCTTAGCAAGTAATCATAAAACTCACAGGGCCCGATTCAATTGCCGGCGAAGTTTTCAAAAAGTTTGCGTCGGTAAAAATACGACGCCTTCGCCGGCAATTGAGCGATAAAAATTCGCCTATTCAATTATTTTTTTACCGCTGCGCTAAAACAGCAGGCAGCGGTAACAAAATAACTAGAGAAAAAAAAAATCTCTGTTAACGTTGCAAATCACCTCCTGTTAGCAGGAGGTGACCAGCGCTAGGGAGAGACTATTACCCAGTGCCTGAAATCACGTTCTCACGATACTTCAGGCACTGGGTAATAGCCTCAGTAGCGCTGCTAGCAGGAAGTGTTTTGCAGCGTTAAGAGAGAG
>WWET01000748.1:220321-231674 GCA_011038615.1 Limnodynastes dumerilii | reverse complement strand
AGGTTTAAATAAACAAATGGGCAGACTAGATGGGCCATGTGGCTCTTATCTGCCGTCACTTTCTATGTTTCTATTTCTGCCAATCTGCGCATGCGCCGGGCAGATGTTGCCCGGGGTAACTAGGGAAACCCCTTCCTTAGGATCGGGTGTCCCTAACTGTTGCGTAGTTACAGCTGAGGGGGAGTTCCTCGCCATAACTAAGCAGCAGTTAGGCAGTTAGGCAGGGGGAGGTAAGCTAATGAGGGCGGGAAGGCGAGTTGGTAATTACACACTGTTACGCTGGCTGAAGTTAGTGTAGGCTTCAGCCAGCGTAACAGTGTGTAATTACGCCGGCCACAGGGGAAGCGCCGGGGGGAGTGCATGCCGATACGCTGTGCGTTAGTACAGACAGCGCATTCGTGTAGTTCAGGATCAGGCCCAATGGCTGCAGACTTTGTGCCTCCACAAGAAATTTTGTTAGCAATTTTTGAATCCTGGAAACATTTTCTAGCCAATTTCAAACTACAATCCATAGAAAGATATGAATGGCGGTGTTGGGTATAATGGTACACATTAGCTACCTCTGTTGCAATCACTGTATCTTCATCTACAGAATTCTTTTTCACCAAAAAAATGTTTGAATTATTTTACTTTGAGTAGCATCACGCACCCTTGCTTTATGTTTATCTGAGTTTTCGTGTGATTTCACAGCCTTAAGGCCATCCCATTTAATTAGAAAAGAAGTTAAACACAACTTACATTCGGCATGTTCTTTGTCATCACATGACAGTAGCCAAGAATAAGAGTTCTCCCAGACCTTGTTATAGTAGCACAGTCTTTTCTTCATCCCCATCTGAATTGGTGAAGGCTTCTTTTCTCATTTGAAAGCATTTTGTCTTCACTTGAACACAAGACTCGTGTTAGAGAAACACAAAAACAGTAAGAACATGCATGGATATGAACTGGCAAACAAGTCATTAGCAGAGAGACTGAACGGCAAAAACTTACCAGTAGTTTCAGGATGTAAAGAGATGCTGGGAACACACAGAATTCGTTTGCTCATACATGTTTAAGGTTTATGCAGCAGAAAAGTACCTACACAAAAAACACAAACAAAACCAAAAATTAGAATCACGGCATCAATTTTTTAAAAACCCGACCAACAGACGTCACAGGTCCCTGCAAAAAATGTGATTAATTCTACCACAGAACACTTGCACACTTGCACATGATTTACCATTACCCCCAAACTCTGAGGCCCTGATTCAGTGTTTTAGCGGATGTGCGACACGTATCCGCTAAAGCGTGCTATTCAGAGATGTGTGTTTTAGCGTCGGGATGTCCTGTGTGCTAGACATGGTTAGCATCGCCGCAAGAGGGATTTATTTGCTAAGGCCACAGGTGTACTGTCATTGGGGTATAGTTATACCCTTTGGGCAGTGTCACAATTCTCATTCTCTCTGACACTGCCCAAAGAGTATAAATATACCCCAGTGACAGTACACCTGTCATTAGCGTCGGGATGTCCTGCGTGCGTTCCAATAGGGTTTATTTTTTGCCAAGGCCACCCCCTGGATTAAAAGCTTACAAGACTGGACCCCCATCAGAGCAGGTAAGAATTTTTTTTATTTTATTATTTTTTTTATGTTACTTTTGGGCATTTTTGTTTTTTTTAATGTGGCCACGACAATTATTTTTTTCTGTAATGGACAGGATATTGGGTATATTTTAATTCAATCTATTTGTTGGGGGCACATGTGGGCATTTTATATGAATTATTAATGTAATATGAGGGCACAGTATTTTTTTTATTATAAGGAAGGGGCCATGGATATTGGGCATCTTTTATTTATATATAATTTTGGGGGGCACATGTGGGCAGTTTTAATGATTTTAGGATATGGGCACAGTATTTTTTTTTTTATGATTGCACATGTACTGGTTTTCTGTGCCACGGGCCCTGTCGGGCCGTTATTTATTTATTTATTTTACTAGGTTGCAGCGGCGGGGGAAGTGGTTAATTTTGTGTAGAAAGTGGTTTTTTTTTTACATCTCCGGTGAGCTGAGTCTACACGTTTTTTTTTTTTTTATTATATATAACTTACTTTTTTTCAGCTCCGGTGAGCTGCGGCTATGCTTGCACTATCCCAGAGATGGTGTAAGCGTAAGGCTTGTTAAGCAGCCACCAGACCACAGTGGAAGCAGTATTTAAATTAGAAAAAGGAACCCTTTTCTCATTTAAATATAATTCCCACAGGCGCAGGCCGGTCGGATGCGAACACAGTCAGATGGGTACTATTGCACACATCTTTCTGTGCATCTGGACATGCGCAGTGGACATTTTGGCTGCACTTCTGTCTGAAAAAAGACGGAAGCGCAGCTCTGAATGGGTGTGGGGCTCCGGTCCGAATGGACAATTTTCGAATCGGCCATTCCTCCCCGAACTGGCTGGGATTTCGAACGCTCCGTTCAGCTAAATGGTAAGTAAAAATAGCCCCTTCCCTAATTCTAACCCTAACCCTCACTCCCCTGCAGCCTGGCCCAAACCCTCCATCTACTGCAGCCTGACCCTAACCTTCCCTCCCCAGCAGCCTGACCCTAACCTGCACAGATAGGTTACTCACCTCACCTGTGCGGCGGAGGGATATCGTAGACGGCGGAAGGACAACGGTAATTGTGAAAGTGAATGGGTAAAGTATGGCGAACGGCATACTCACACATTCACTAAAAAAAATTTTTGAAAGCGGTAAGTATTCGAAAATGGGACTTTCGAAAATGAACTTTCGGAAGTCCCATTTTCGGCAATTACACTCTCGTACTGGAGAGTGTAACCGGCTCTGAATCAGGGCCTTTAATCAGCACCTCGGTGCTAGCATGCATGCACCTGACCATACCAAAATAGGTTAAAAGAATGCAAAATAGCTGCTGCAGATTGCACAAAATCAAATTGAAAGCATTAAAGCAATTTAAAAAAATAATAATTAAGACCATGATCCAGAGTTTTAGCGGATGCGCAAGGCATGCAATTCAGAGGTGCGTGTTTCTGAGATACTACACTGTCTATCAGAGACTAGTAATCACTGTTGGAGGTTGGTAATATGCCAGATTTGTTCCACTGTCCACTCAGCCACCGCCTATAAGAAGCCAGCCACTCTTTTCTTGCTTGGTGCCAGGCTGCCTGGTCAAAAAGAGACTGCGTCACAGGAAATCTGCCTTTTTATAGGGCACACCCAGCCCAACACGCACCACGGTGGCAGTCTCACACTGCAAGGTCTGAGAATAGACAGATTTAAAAATTACATCACTTCCGCCCACTCCACCTACTTCCGGTTTCTTACAGACTGACAGTCAGTCTGTAAGAATCGTTACACAGGAAGTGGCCAAAGTACAGGGAGGAAGTGATGTAAACCTAAAATCACCCTATTTCCGGACATTGTATAGTCCAGGAATGCAGCATCTCCGGACTCGGTTTAAATTACCGGACTGTCCAGAGTAATCCCAGATGGGTGGTAACCCCAGCCATGTGGCTCTTATCTGCCGTCACTTTCTATGTTTCTATGTGATGTCCAGAGGCGGAACTAGCGAGTTGTGGGCCTAGGTTCAAAAATTATGCTTTGGCCCTAATGATATCCCAGGTAATCTGATGGGGAGCTTCAGCGGTGCGGTGAAGGCTGTGAGCACTTGTATCAGCATGGGCCCCGGTGCCGTTGCACCAATGGCAGTTCTGCCCCTAGTGATTCACTGTAGGTTTTGCTAATCATTGGACACAAACGTGATGTCACTGTAGGTTGTACTATTCATTGTATGCACAGATGTGATGTCACTGTAAGTGGTACTAATCATTGGATGCACAGCTGTGATGTCACTATAGGTTCTATTTCTCCCAACAGAACTGCACTAAAAAAAAAGATAGAATAAAGACATTTCACAGATGTAAAAGAAAACTATATTTAAATATATATTTGTACTTTAAAATATGGCAGTGCTTTTCTTTATAATGTATTTTGACATATTTTCCCTAAAGTACCCTCTATGATCATAACTTGCAAGTAGTCATTCTGTAAACACATCATGGGGTTAGCATAAAAAGACCAGCTCTGGAGCTGTCTGTACAGTTCCCACAATTCCAGCATGACTCAGAATTCCTGCACGTTACAATTAGAAATGAAGTGGAACATTGATTCCTTACTTCAGGCTCAGAAATGAAATAAAACTCTATTTATAAACATTGATTCCTTACTTCAGGCTCAGAAATGAAATAAAACTCTATTTATAGGGGTTCTGGATAGTGTAAAAGGCACAATGTTATTTCTTTACTGCTTAGAATCATTGCTTTAAATCCAGAAAATGAAAAATGTACATTGTGATCCTAACAGATAAATCTGTTGCACTGCAAGAGACGCATTCCTTGCATTAAGAAAAGCTCGGTAGCTATTACTATAAGAAAAATGAATTACATATGGGACCAGATTCACACCTAAGAAGCTTTGTCTTCTTAGCTGCGTAGATTTCAGAATTAACCTACTACGCATGTTAGGTACGTAGATTGCCTCCGTGTGGTGTAGTTAGAAAGGAGTTCATCACCATACCTAGTGACATCTGTAAGATGTAAGGTGTGCCAGTAGTTTGTAGGACGTTAACAAACGTGGGTGGGGGGGCGTTTAAATAGGGATGAATGGGCGGGTTCCGTAACTCTGTTCTTTTGCAAACTCTGCACAAAGATACGCACGGAAATTTAAGGTAGCCCTATGGTGGCGGAAGTCTGCAAAGATCCTTAGGAAGAGGGGAGTATCATGGGAGCATACTTGACACTTAGGTGCGTAGTTCTGCAAATCCGCGTGTATTTATTTCATTCTTAAGTGTTAATCGGGTCCATTGTACAAGATATGCAGGAATGATTCATAGCCATGCATCCCAGCGCCATGCTGGACAGGCGCCAGTCTCACGCTATGGAGACTGCAGCGCTCATACAGGACGTTCCTGTATGAGCTGCTGCATTTGTTACATAGAGCACTGCCGTTGCACCAATGATAGTTCCGCCCCTGTATGACAACATAACATCTATATCCATTTATGTTCTCTGTCTGCTTGGTGATCCACAACCCTGTATGGCCATGTAAAAGAATACACATGTAGATAAATAGTAGTAAAACAAGTACAAACTGATTGAATGTCCCTAAAACATGGGTCAGAAAATATGTTCACAGCCACTGAGAGCAGACAAAGGAAAGAAGATGACAACAAAATAAAGACAATGGCAGAGGGTCCTGCTCATGAATGCTTACACTCTGGAGAGCATGCCATCTCTGTCACTCACATACCCTCTCCTGTGTCCAGAGTTTGAGAGACCGATTTTAATACCTATCAGGAGGTAAACTCTAGTCTAAAGCATAGTTCCTGACTAGACAGCAGCATGGACTCAAGGATTTTATTTATGCAGATATTGCCTAAAGCCCCACCCCTGCTTAAACTAAGCTGCCATTCATAGGGTTACTAAAGATGTTGTAGGATTGGATGTCATTAGGCCCTGACCATTCTTAGTAACACTCGAGGTTTGAGGTTGTGTTTTGCATTAAATCAAGGCCTCAAGCACAGATCTGCTGGCTACCCTGGGATTCCAGGAACAATTTTGGTAGACATTCCAGAAGAGTCAGCAACTATGGTGTAAAGCAAACATAAGCAACCTATGGCACTCCAAGTTCTGTGAAACCACAAGTTTCATAATTCTGTTTCAAGTATCAGCGATGCCTTTGCTGATGGAACATACTGGGACATGTAGTTCCATAACACCTAGGGCCAGATTTACTAAGCAGTGATTTTTTTTTCAGCATTTTTGATATTCAAAGATTTACTAAAGCAAAATCACTGTAAGATCGTCCAAAATGCTGTCTTTACAGAAACGCCGTTGTCTGGATCGCCATGGCAATTTTGACGAGTCAAAATGTACAAATCACCGGCTTTACTAAGCATCGTTTTTAAAAACCTAAAGAAAGTAATATACAAAGCTCTGCATGTTAAAACTGACACTTAGTTTGATTAAAACCCCGGGCTGCCCTTAACCTTTTGCATGCTGGTGCTTAGAAAACTTCAAGGCACAGCATGTCCATGTCTGGCAGGGCATGTGAGGCTTTTAGTACCTCAAGCACCAGCATGCCAAGGGTTAAGGGCCACTGTGCTATATATTGTGGTTTTAAAAAATATTTATGAACCCCATATAGTCTGTAACCCTCTGAATGTAATAAAAACTATGAATTATAATAAATATTTTTTTTTCTTCTAATGTCTTCATTGCTGGCATCCCGGGCATCCGTTCTGAAGAATGATGGCAGGGAGGGCCTTCTTCAAATCCCTCCCTACGTAAATTCCAGCTCTGTCACTAGTGGTTCCCTATTTATATCCTCTGACAATCGATGCGATTTGAAGCTTCAAAAATCATCATAAATCTAAAATTGTCAGCACTCCTTTGTAAATCCATTGAAAAACGTGGCGATGTGTCGCAGCGATTTCAAACCGCTGCTTATCATGCCTCTTAGTGAATCCGGCCCCTGGCGTGCTGATGGTTGCCTATGCATGGTCTAGAAGACATGATCTGAAAACTTCTGGGATCAAGTTGAACTTACTCTGGATGCTATGAACAGGGCAGGTGCTAGGGTGTTCGGCACCCCCCTGCAAACTTTAAATTTGCGCCCACCTGTTTAACAATTTATCATTATAGTTACTAGAGTATAGTATCCATGTAAGCATCATAAAACACAATCTTCTAACCACAATAAAAGAAAGCAAATCATAGCCGCTACTATACAATACAGGCAGCATTCTAGTCTCCACTATACAATTCCCATTTCATCCTAAACACTGCAACACAATACAGACTATATATATTAGGGACCCATACCTTACAGACATTGGGCCAGATCCAGAACAACGCTTGTGAGCGAATTTACGTGTGGCGGAGACGTAAAATCGCGTTTTTGTAAGTACTGCGCATGCGTATCATAGAAGATACGCTTCGTAGCATAGCGTAAATGTGAACGTATGGGCCATTCACGTATGTGTCCCGTAAATACGTGTGGGCGTGCCAATTTTACGTAAGTCCAAAATACGTCTGAAATACGTTATGTAGGCGGGGGTTTGTATTTAAAGTGTACACGCTTAGCTGCGTAAACACGTGTTGCCCATACGTACGTGAGCGGATCACATCGGTTACGTTGCCAAAAGTTAAGGTAGGGTTTGGAAAGCGTATCTTGGTCAAAATACGTACATTCAAGGGGTCTGACAAGGGGAGTGTATAGAAGGTACGCACGCGTAAAAACGCTACGCGAGGAAACGTAAACGTAGTTCTGGATCTACCCCATTATCCTAGTGACCGCTATGCCATACGATACAGACTGCATTCTTCCGACCACTGTACAATTAATTCAACATTCTTGTTACCACAATGCAGTTAAAAAAGGCCTCCTTGTGTCACAAAAACAGAAAACATTTGTAACCATAATACAATAGAAGCACAGTCTTGCAAACACTTAGTTATCCATTTTGTGTGTGTGTACAGTATATTTATCCAATCTCTCCCCCTTATGTGTCTCAAGTCTCCCAGTATCCCCATCTTGTCTATACAGCCCCCATTATTCCCCATCATATCTCTGCAGCCCCCCTTAGTATTCCCCATAATGTGCCTCCAGCCCCCTCAGTATTCCCCATCATGTCTCTGCAGACCCTCAGTATCCACATCATGGGCCGTGTGCAGAATTCCAGCTGCATTGCATTTGCGGCCTAGAGTTTTCAGCAATGTGTTACTGCGCATGTGCAGTAATTTTGTTTTTTCTTTAAGACCGCATATTTTTCTTCATAGTATGTGATAGAAAAGCTATCTGATTGGTTGCTCTGGGTAGCATCTCCTGCAACTATTCCATCCCCGCAACTTAGTAAATCCAGCCCTAGAGGTGGGAATTAAATAGCAGCAGAGGTCTGCGTCTTTTCCAAGTACCATCTGATATCTTCAGGAGCGTTTTAGGAAGTGAGGGGGCCCTTGTGCAGGATTTGTACATGGGTCCCCCCCACCTCCTTATCTGAGACAGGACTGTCCCGATTCGCGGACCTCAAAAGAGGCGGACCCTGCATCCTTTATAGATACGCCTATCGATATCCTGTGTGTTCCACAGTAAGATAAATATTTCACCTGCGTTTAAGAAAAAATGCCTTTGCACTTCTTGCATTGGAATATGGTTTAGGGGCTCATTTTTTTCCCTTAAGGCATACTTGGGCTGATTTATGGCAGTGTTGTTGGTATAGGAATAGAAGTAGGCTTGGGGGCCGCTGTAGTTGAGGGTGCCAATATGAGAGTGAAATTACAGGCCTGGCAAACATATTAATATCACAGTTACTCTTGATATCCTACACAGAGCAACAGCCTGTGCCAAACACTCAGTAATTCACACTGTGATCACTTGCTTCAAAAGCATCATGGGAATGGCTGAGGTCTCTCTGGGATTGGATAGTTCTACTGTTTGCACCCTTCTGTTTAATGATAATACTCAAGCCGGGTCTTTATAAATAGCACGTCATGATGTCATCACTTCAGCGTTCATTAGGAGAACTTATGTATAAGGAATAATCAAAAGTCACCTTGGATTTATACTTGCCAACTTTTATTTTCTTCCATCCAGGAGAACGCAAAGCGAAGAAACAGCTGTCAGTCTTCAGGGGCTTGGAGGCATAATTCATGCATCAAGGCTCGCCCCCTACAGAGCACTGCTGTGGATTATAAGACTGCGAGGCAGCCTTCTTCCCATAAAGCCCCAGAGCCAGATTAAGGGCCACATGGCCTGGGGCTGAAAATGATCAAGGGCCCATTGGAGTGGGTGTGACCATTGACACATGGGTTTGACTAGTGTTGTGTGTGCCTATTAGTTGGGCCTGTTTTCCAATGGAGGTCTGGTTCTGTAGTCCCATTAGCCCCATTGTTAATCTGGTCCTGTCAAGCCCCACCCCTGTCCTGCTCCAATCCAAACGCAGGAGGGTGGCTTGCTCTTCTAGGAGTCTGGGAGCATTGGGCTGGATTCAGACTTAAGTAAGTGATTGAAATTAGTTACTCCTGGGCTAAACCATGTTGATTGCAGGGGGAGTTACAAGTTAATTGTGCTCTTTGCCTGCAGGGATATATCTTTGAATTGCTTACTGCAATTGTTACAGATACTGACCAGCTTTACTATCACACTGTTATTTAGACTTGGGATAGGAAACATCACCTCTCAACTCTAATACTGTTTGCAACAGATGAAATATGACTCCCCTGCAATCAATATGGTTTAGCCCAGGAGTAACTCATTTCAAGTACTTATGGTACTTAAGTCTGGATCCAGCCCATTGTCTGAATTTCAGGGGTCACTCAGATGTTCCAGGGAGGTATGGATTTCAGAGAGGATGGATGATTGGTGCATCTGCATAAACAAATTAAGCAACTGCCCAAAATGCACCCAGTTCCACCCACAAATTGACATATTTCGTCTAAACTCTGCCCAATTTTTTTCATAAACTGTCTCACTATAGGGCTGTCCCGCAGTAACTGGGTCTTTGTCAAACTTAACTGGGTCTGGCCATTATATCTACAGATTCCAGCATGGTTTGTACCATTAGGATAGTCGGGATGCTTTGCTTGCAGGCTATTTATAAAGTACGGGAAAAGGCTGTAGTTAACGCTGTGATGGCCCATTTTCAATACTGATACAGTCGTCAGCTGTACTTGAACATGTACAATCTCTCAAATTCTACAAGGTTCCATTCTGGATAGGCTTAAGCTGTGGAGAGAAGAGGGTTAAGGTTAGGCTTCAGGACAAGGAAAGTTAAGCTATGAATAGGGGAGGGTTAAATTTAGGCTATGGAATAAGGATGTTTAGGGTTTCAGTTAGGCTGAGGGGCGAGGATGGATAGGGTAAAGGGATGGTTCAGGTTAGGCTGTAGAAATGAAAGGGTTAACATTAGGGTTAAGGGATGGTTAAGATAAGGTTGCAGGAAGGGGATGGTTAGAATCAAGAACACTTAACTGTCGCTGCTGGAATCTTTTTAGAGACAGCAGTCACGGGAACAACGCATCTCTCTGAAAGCTGACAAAAAGTGATGACAGACGTCGCTGTAGTGCCAGAAAGTGGTCTGTCGATTGCCAGATCATCAAATCTTTGAACTAGACACAGGAAAGAATCAACCCTGCCTGTAACATTACTGCATGGCATATCGGAGAAAGGAGAGACAGCTTCCAACAAAAAGGCTTCATAGGCTGGCTTACCCTTAATTATATGGAGCCTGGCACCACTCTCTGGTGTCACTGTGAATAGCAGTTTATCAGTGATGTCCGATACCTCGCTGTCAGCACCCATGCTGGCATTTGCTCTGCAGGCAATGAGTGTGATGTCCTTACACTTTATGTAAATAGCTCCTCCAACCTCTCTGTTTTATCCCAGATGGGAAGAAGAAACAGCTTGGCTGAGATGTCATCTCTAAGAGCCACTCTACAGCCCTCCTCAGACATGAAAGAGGAACAACTGACCACTTGACTGGTAATAGGGCACCAGCTGCTTCTCCTCCATGTCAGCAGCCGCTGGACCATGTGTGCCTCACGGGCAATAAAAACACATGGCAGCATACTAAATAAACCCAGATTTTCTCCAGCCAGTATAAAAAGACAAAGGGATGGATCCAGACTTAAGTAAGTGCTTGAAACGAGTTGCTCCTGGGCTAAACCATGTTGATTGCAGGGGAGTCAAGTTAATAGTATTCTCTGCATGCAGGGATATATCTCATGGTTGCCTGGAAAATCTTCCGGACTCCCGGGAGAGCACCCTTTTCTCCCGGAGACAATACAATGTCCGGGAATAGTATTATTCCCAGACAGCCACATGACACCACCACCACCGACGCGCTGGTTACGGCGTGTCTGCCAGAAGGCACCAGCCATCGCGGAGCTAGGAGAGTTGGCAAGTGATAAGTCAGAAGAGCACCGAGGAGGCGGAAGGAAAAAGGGATACAAAAGTAAGTAAAAAGGAAAGAGGCTGGAGAAACATGGTGGGGAATACTGAGGGGGGGCTGGAGGCACATGATGGGCAATACTGAGGGGAGCTAGAAGCACATGATGGGTCAATACTGAGGGGGACTGGATGCACATTATTGAGAATACTGAGGGGCTGGAGGCACATGTTGGGAGAGACTGAGGGGGGCTGATGACACATGATGGGGAATAATGAGGGGCTGGAGGCACATAATGGGGAATATACTGAGGGGGGCTGGACGCACATGATGGGGAATACTGAGAGCAGCTGGAGGCACATGATGGGGAATACTGAGGGGGGCTGGAGGCACATGATGGGAGAGACTGAGGGGG
>WWET01000748.1:193556-220010 GCA_011038615.1 Limnodynastes dumerilii | reverse complement strand
GAGGCACATGATGGGAGATACTGAGGGGGGCTGGAGGCACATAATGGGGAATACTGAGGGGGGGCTGGAGGCACATGATGGGGAATACTGAGAGCAGCTGGAGGCACATGATGGGGAATACTGAGGGGGTCTGGAGGCTGGATACTTTGCAGTACACCCATACACAAACCCTGGCGATGCAGGGACCACCCCCTTCCCGGTTGCACAGGTACCACCCCCATTGTTTTAAGAATTGAGCTTAATGCGTAGTAGCTTAATTATGCTATCTACGTACCATTTCTGTAACTGTGAATCCAGACCTGTGTAACTACGTAACTGTGAATCCAGACCAAAGTTGCGATCTTTCTCCCTGTGTCAATTAACAAAGTCAATGGACCGAATCCAGATCTCCACTACCACTGCACTCAGAGGGTGGATCGCAGCGGTGGTAGAGTACCGAGATCAGTAAAGTGTGGGATTTTTATAAGAGCTCAACCCCTACCTTAAAATTTCCACAACATTCTTACTTAAAATGGCGACGCTGCAGAAGTTCGGATCACAGGTTAAGACTAAACCCAGCCCTTCCTGCACGATTACCATACCTCCCACCTATCGAATTTGCATTATGATTAAAGGACTTCTCTGCCTCGCCATCAGATGCACCCATTTCACATCACGGATGCAGTTCTGTAATGTCATAGCATAGAGGGGCTGATTCAGAGATGCGATTGCGAAAAGATCGCACATATACGCACCTTAGCTAAGATCTTACCAGGTTACAGCCCACTGCATAAACAGTCACTCCCCTTGAGCAGCGGATCTCCCCTTGCAAACAGCAGCGGATCTTAAAGTTAGACCTCCATTGACTAACCCTAAGTCTGCGCTGTCATTTAAGATCTTAAGGGAAGTAGTTGCGGTTATTTGAGATCCTAAGTGTCAGCCCGCGCCCACTTTCCCTCATCTCCCTGCCTCCCCCCGCCCATTTTCATGCAAATCCTTAAGATCTTAAACTTTCGCAGCACTTAAGATCTTAAGTGCTTGCGATCGATTCAAACTTACGCTCTTAGCGAATTTATGCTCCTAAACTCTACGTAGACGGCGTTGCACTATTACTACGCATGCGCAGTTATGCAAATTTTCTAAGATCCTAAATATACGCTCCTAAGTAGCATGAAAATCGTATCTCTGAATCAGCCCCAAGTGTACATGGGCAATCTTCTGCGAGCTGAAAATGACCCTTTTGGTTCCAGTACAATATTCTAATGCACTGAAGCATGAAAATTAAAATACATTTATATACCATAAACCTCACTAGATGTTCTATTTCAATGTCCAGTTTTCTAAGACTTTTATAATGATTCTCTATGAATAATAGCAGGGCTCAGAAAGGGTAGCAGGGGAGGTATACATGGCTGAGTATTTCGATAGGGCCGTTCACTTTCAGCCAGTTCTGAACTGCCTGGGCAATCAATTGCTTAAGCCTCGAAGAGGCATAGCAATCGATCCCTGGAGCACCAAACACAGTGCTCCGAAAGGTAAGTAACTATCCCCAACCCACTCCCTAACCCTAAGTCTCCTCCCCTGCAGCCTAACCCTAAGTCCCCCTCCCCCCACAGCCTGACCCTAAGTTCCCGGAGAGGGATACTCACCTCTCCGGTGGCACGGCGTCAGCTCTTCCTAAAATGAATCGCATACTCTCCCATTCATAAAAAAAAATTCTCAGATGGCTCTCATTCGAAATAGGGACAGCCCAAAAACAACTTTTGATTGTCCCTATTTCGTGATAAGAAACATCGCAGCAGGACTCGCCACGTCTGGGGGTATGTATGCCTTACCACCACTTCGCTTCTCCCACTGATTTCATTATGAAGCTATAAATCTCCATCAACTTCTATTATTTCTATATTTCCACTTTGACCACTAAACAATAGTACAGTATTGATGCACATCACTGGCTAAATATGAGAATCAGATCACTTATTGTAGAGGATATAAGTGAATATGTGTATGTGTGTTACTTTTATTCTCCGTTATATTCCACCTGCAGCACTGTGATCTGCAGCTCTCCTGTGCCATGTGTGAACAGCTGCTGATATGGATCTTTTGGAAGGACGTCTCCTCCTCTGCAAGATGATATGTGCTTGTGAGCCCGATGTTTTCACATTGTAGGGATATTAACATAAAACATAATCTAATTATATACATTTAGCAGAATTTGATACTATGGCCGTCATGTCAGTACGGTAGAGGTGCTGCTAGAAATTATTAACCAGATCCAGGCTTAATAAATGTGGGTGTTTTCCGCTCTTTGCATTAGCAATTTTGGAGAGTTCATGCGCACCAGAGTTCAGGGCTTCCAGCATTCATGTGGATCCTCAGGATTCAGATTTAGTAGCTGTAAATCTTTTCATCGATGGGCAGGAAGGAGTGGGATATGTACAGCACGTGTGACGGTGCTTGTCACCTCCATGAATGCTGTCTTTTAGAAGTAGAGACAGACGAAAACTGATTTTAGGCTATCTCTAATCTATTTCGAAAAGGCTGGAGACATATGAATGGGGAATTACTGGCAGCTGGAAACAACATTGGGGTAGATCCAGAACTACGTGTGCCGTACGTTTATTCGCGGAGCGTATTTTCGTGCACGTAAGTTCGCTACACTCCCCTCGGCACACCCCTTGCACGGACGTATTTTGTCAAGATACGCTTCCCAAACCCTACCTTAACTTTTCCACATGTAACCGCTGACATACGCACACGTACGTATGGCCTGAACGAATTTACGCAGCTAAGCACGCCCATACTGTACACTTTAAATACCTCCCCCCGCCTACTTCACGTATTTCAGACGTATTTTCGAGGAACGTAAAACAATAGTACAGTATTGATGCACATCACTGGCTAAATATGAGAATCAGATCACTTATTGTAGAGGATATAAGTGAATATGTGTATGTGTGTTACTTTTATTCTCCGTTATATTCCACCTGCAGCACTGTGATCTGCAGCTCTCCTGTGCCATGTGTGAACAGCTGCTGATATGGATCTTTTGGAAGGATGTCTCCTCCTCTGCAAGATGATATGTGCTTGTGAGCCCCATGTTTTCACATTGTAGGGAGATTAACATAAAACATAATCTAATTATATACGTTTAGAAGAATTTGATACTATGGCCGTCATGTCAGTACGGTAGAGGTGCTGCTACAAATTATCAACCAGATCCAGGCTTAATAAATGTGGGTGTTTTCCGCTCTTTGCATTAGCAATTTTGGAGAGTTCATGCGCACCAGAGTTCAGGGCTTCCAGCATTCATGTGGATCCTCAGGATTCAGATTTAGTAGCTGTAAATCTTTTCATCGATGTGGCAGGAAGGAGTGGGATATGTACAGCACGTGTGACGGTGCTTGTCACCTCCATGAATGCTGTCTTTTAGAAGTAGAGACAGACGAAAACTGATTTCCGGCTATCTCTAATCTATTTAGAAAAGGCTGGAGACATATGAATGGGGAATTACTGGCAGCTGGAAACACATGCTGGGGAAAACTGGGGAGGCTGAAGAGACATAGGGGCATATTCAGAGTTCTGTTTTCGAGGGGAGTTCCGTTCGTATTTTTAGGATCGGATCAACTGCGCATGCGTAGTAACTTTATTTACGTAGTTTATCCTGACTATATACAAGTAAGTGCCTAACGGACGTACATGTGAATCGCACTTGGTGACATACGCACGGAAATCAGACGTACGCATGGAGGCGCGATTATAAAGAATCGCTCGGACGGATCACCTATACGCACATAAGTGCACACGGAAAGAACAGAGTGGTCTAGGGACTCGTAAGTCCCCGAACGCACGTCCGGGAGAGGGGAGTGACGGGGGTGGTGGTGGGTGTTTTCTTGCTCCGGCCGTGCGTATAATTACATACATAATAATAACGGATCTCTGAATACGGCCCATAATGGGGATACTGGGAGCTGGAGAGACATGATGGGGATACTGGGAGCTGGAGAGACATGATGGGGATACTGGGAGCTGGAGAGACATGATGGGGATACTGGGAGCCGGAGAAACATGAATGGGGAATACTGGAGAGGTTGGAGAAACCTAATGGAGGATACTAAGGAAACTGGAAACACATTGGGCCTGATCCAGACCTCCGACGACCGGCGTAAACAAGCCGGGCGTAAGCGTAAGATCGTCTAAGAACATCCGTAGCAGCAGCGTAGTAACCGTTACCACGCTGCAGTTAGTGTAGAAATGCAGGGAGAGGTAGGGTAATTAGGCTGGAAGGGCGGCGTTTGCGTTACGTTGCCTCCGTCCCAGAGCGTAGTTACACTGGGTTACGCCGGCTCAAGTTAGAGTAGCCTTCAGCCGATGTAACCCAGTGTAAATACGATGTGTTAGGGGGATTGTCAGGGGCAGTGTAACGATGTTATGCTGAGCGTTAGAACGCTTAGCGCACCATAGTTAGTCTGGCTCAGGCCCATTATGGGGAATACTGAAAGCTGGAAACACATGAATGGGGAATACTGGGAGCTGGAGTCACATGAATGGGGAATACTGGGAGCTGGAGTCACATGAATGGGGAATACTGGGGATGCTTGATAAGACTTTTCATTTTTCCTGCAGCCCACACAATCTTAGACTTAGATTGTGAATTGGGGTTTGGAGTGACATGCCTGCTTTACACCTTATAAATATTAGGTTGTGTTTCTGTCATGGGGTAAGTCAATAAGTAAATGAGGACAATCTATTGCCATATTTGGCTATTTGACTGTACTGTCACAAATGTTGTTGTCTGCATCATGGCCCCCTCCCTGCAAACCATACCTTCATGGTTGCATCCTCTGCTGCATAGTTGGTTTTGAATCATAAATGGCATACGGTGCCAGACCCTGCCCACAACGTGCCACTGATAGCTCCTCTGGGATTAGTTTACTAAAAAAATGAGAATGTTTTTGAAGCAAATCTTAGTGTAGCATAGTTGGCAGATTAAGAGTATGAAAGATATCATTTTAGAAATTGAGTCTACACGGCCCAGTATTGATTAAAACGTAATGTCACTCATCGGAGGTGGAATATGAAAGGCTTGGGCGCCATAGCAAGGTGGCGGGGTCCAAGTCTAGATAGGTGGGACTGGGTGGAGCCATGCAATATTGGGGGCAGGGCTGAGAAGACCCATCTGCTTGAAAGAAGCTGTCAGAGGTTCACCATTTAAAACAGCGATCAACACTCATACTAAGCATTTTTTTAAGCTGTTGAACTTGCTTACAGTGCACAGGCCACGGGCCCCCCACTCAGGGGCAGGGTTTTGTACATGGGCCCCCCCTTCACAGCATCCTTGAGCACCCCAGGGCATCAAAATTGTCAGTGATGGCTCTGACTGAATGAAAAGTTGTTGTGGTAGAAATGCATACTCACAGGACCGCCATGAGGGGGACAGTCAAGACTATTGTCCCAGGCCTGGAGCTGATGGGGGCCCACTGAGTAGTGGGCCAATGCACAGGGAAAAACTTCCCTGCACACCGGCCCGCTGTCAGCGATGCCCTGCCCCTATGTTACATCACCAATTATGTCACATGGAGATGGAACCCCACGGCTGTGTCCTGGGCCTCGCATTTTCTGATGGTGGCCCTGCATACTCACCAACATTTCACTTCTAACCTTCAGAAGACATACCTCCCAACATTTCACTTCCAACCTTCAGAAGACATACCTCCCAACATTTCACCTCTAACCTTCAGAAGACATACCTCCCAACATTTCACTTCTAACCTTCAGAAGACATACCTCCCAACATTTCACTTCCAACCTTCAGAAGACATACCTCCCAACATTTCACTTCTAACCTTCAGAAGACATACCTCCCAACATTTCACTTCCAACCTTCAGAAGACATACCTCCCAACATTTCACCTCTAACCTTCAGAAGACATACCTCCCAACATTTCACCTCTAACCTTCAGAAGACATACCTCCCAACATTTCACCTCTAACCTTCAGAAGACATACCTCCCAACATTTCACCTCTAACCTTCAGAAGACATACCTCCCAACATTTCACCTCTAACCTTCAGAAGACATACCTCCCAACATTTCACCTCTAACCTTCAGAAGACATACCTCCCAACATTTCACCTCTAACCTTCAGAAGACATACCTCCCAACATTTCACTTCCAACCTTCAGAAGACATACCTCCCAACATTTCACCTCTAACCTTCAGAAGACATACCTCCCAACATTTCACCTCTAACCTTCAGAAGACATACCTCCCAACATTTCACCTCTAACCTTCAGAAGACATACCTCCCAACATTTCACCTCTAACCTTCAGAAGACATACCTCCCAACATTTCACCTCTAACCTTCAGAAGACATACCTCCCAACATTTCACCTCTAACCTTCAGAAGACATACCTCCCAACATTTCACCTCTAACCTTCAGAAGACATACCTCCCAACATTTCACTTCCAACCTTCAGAAGACATACCTCCCAACATTTCACCTCTAACCTTCAGAAGACATACCTCCCAACATTTCACCTCTAACCTTCAGAAGACATACCTCCCAACATTTCACCTCTAACCTTCAGAAGACATACCTCCCAACATTTCACCTCTAACCTTCAGAAGACATACCTCCCAACATTTCACCTCTAACCTTCAGAAGACATACCTCCCAACATTTCACCTCTAACCTTCAGAAGACATACCTCCCAACATTTCACCTCTAACCTTCAGAAGACATACCTCCCAACATTTCACTTCCAACCTTCAGAAGACATACCTCCCAACATTTCACCTCTAACCTTCAGAAGACATACCTCCCAACATTTCACCTCTAACCTTCAGAAGACATACCTCCCAACATTTCACCTCTAACCTTCAGAAGACATACCTCCCAACATTTCACCTCTAACCTTCAGAAGACATACCTCCCAACATTTCACCTCTAACCTTCAGAAGACATACCTCCCAACATTTCACCTCTAACCTTCAGAAGACATACCTCCCAACATTTCACCTCTAACCTTCAGAAGACATACCTCCCAACATTTCACTTCCAACCTTCAGAAGACATACCTCCCAACATTTCACCTCTAACCTTCAGAAGACATACCTCCCAACATTTCACCTCTAACCTTCAGAAGACATACCTCCCAACATTTCACCTCTAACCTTCAGAAGACATACCTCCCAACATTTCACCTCTAACCTTCAGAAGACATACCTCCCAACATTTCACCTCTAACCTTCAGAAGACATACCTCCCAACATTTCACCTCTAACCTTCAGAAGACATACCTCCCAACATTTCACCTCTAACCTTCAGAAGACATACCTCCCAACATTTCACTTCCAACCTTCAGAAGACATACCTCCCAACATTTCACCTCTAACCTTCAGAAGACATACCTCCCAACATTTCACCTCTAACCTTCAGAAGACATACCTCCCAACATTTCACCTCTAACCTTCAGAAGACATACCTCCCAACATTTCACCTCTAACCTTCAGAAGACATACCTCCCAACATTTCACCTCTAACCTTCAGAAGACATACCTCCCAACATTTCACCTCTAACCTTCAGAAGACATACCTCCCAACATTTCACCTCTAACCTTCAGAAGACATACCTCCCAACATTTCACTTCCAACCTTCAGAAGACATACCTCCCAACATTTCACCTCTAACCTTCAGAAGACATACCTCCCAACATTTCACCTCTAACCTTCAGAAGACATACCTCCCAACATTTCACCTCTAACCTTCAGAAGACATACCTCCCAACATTTCACCTCTAACCTTCAGAAGACATACCTCCCAACATTTCACCTCTAACCTTCAGAAGACATACCTCCCAACATTTCACCTCTAACCTTCAGAAGACATACCTCCCAACATTTCACCTCTAACCTTCAGAAGACATACCTCCCAACATTTCACTTCCAACCTTCAGAAGACATACCTCCCAACATTTCACCTCTAACCTTCAGAAGACATACCTCCCAACATTTCACCTCTAACCTTCAGAAGACATACCTCCCAACATTTCACCTCTAACCTTCAGAAGACATACCTCCCAACATTTCACCTCTAACCTTCAGAAGACATACCTCCCAACATTTCACCTCTAACCTTCAGAAGACATACCTCCCAACATTTCACCTCTAACCTTCAGAAGACATACCTCCCAACATTTCACCTCTAACCTTCAGAAGACATACCTCCCAACATTTCACTTCCAACCTTCAGAAGACATACCTCCCAACATTTCACCTCTAACCTTCAGAAGACATACCTCCCAACATTTCACCTCTAACCTTCAGAAGACATACCTCCCAACATTTCACCTCTAACCTTCAGAAGACATACCTCCCAACATTTCACCTCTAACCTTCAGAAGACATACCTCCCAACATTTCACCTCTAACCTTCAGAAGACATACCTCCCAACATTTCACCTCTAACCTTCAGAAGACATACCTCCCAACATTTCACCTCTAACCTTCAGAAGACATACCTCCCAACATTTCACTTCCAACCTTCAGAAGACATACCTCCCAACATTTCACCTCTAACCTTCAGAAGACATACCTCCCAACATTTCACCTCTAACCTTCAGAAGACATACCTCCCAACATTTCACCTCTAACCTTCAGAAGACATACCTCCCAACATTTCACCTCTAACCTTCAGAAGACATACCTCCCAACATTTCACCTCTAACCTTCAGAAGACATACCTCCCAACATTTCACCTCTAACCTTCAGAAGACATACCTCCCAACATTTCACCTCTAACCTTCAGAAGACATACCTCCCAACATTTCACTTCCAACCTTCAGAAGACATACCTCCCAACATTTCACCTCTAACCTTCAGAAGACATACCTCCCAACATTTCACCTCTAACCTTCAGAAGACATACCTCCCAACATTTCACCTCTAACCTTCAGAAGACATACCTCCCAACATTTCACCTCTAACCTTCAGAAGACATACCTCCCAACATTTCACCTCTAACCTTCAGAAGACATACCTCCCAACATTTCACCTCTAACCTTCAGAAGACATACCTCCCAACATTTCACCTCTAACCTTCAGAAGACATACCTCCCAACATTTCACTTCCAACCTTCAGAAGACATACCTCCCAACATTTCACCTCTAACCTTCAGAAGACATACCTCCCAACATTTCACCTCTAACCTTCAGAAGACATACCTCCCAACATTTCACCTCTAACCTTCAGAAGACATACCTCCCAACATTTCACCTCTAACCTTCAGAAGACATACCTCCCAACATTTCACCTCTAACCTTCAGAAGACATACCTCCCAACATTTCACCTCTAACCTTCAGAAGACATACCTCCCAACATTTCACCTCTAACCTTCAGAAGACATACCTCCCAACATTTCACTTCCAACCTTCAGAAGACATACCTCCCAACATTTCACCTCTAACCTTCAGAAGACATACCTCCCAACATTTCACCTCTAACCTTCAGAAGACATACCTCCCAACATTTCACCTCTAACCTTCAGAAGACATACCTCCCAACATTTCACCTCTAACCTTCAGAAGACATACCTCCCAACATTTCACCTCTAACCTTCAGAAGACATACCTCCCAACATTTCACCTCTAACCTTCAGAAGACATACCTCCCAACATTTCACCTCTAACCTTCAGAAGACATACCTCCCAACATTTCACTTCCAACCTTCAGAAGACATACCTCCCAACATTTCACCTCTAACCTTCAGAAGACATACCTCCCAACATTTCACCTCTAACCTTCAGAAGACATACCTCCCAACATTTCACCTCTAACCTTCAGAAGACATACCTCCCAACATTTCACCTCTAACCTTCAGAAGACATACCTCCCAACATTTCACCTCTAACCTTCAGAAGACATACCTCCCAACATTTCACCTCTAACCTTCAGAAGACATACCTCCCAACATTTCACCTCTAACCTTCAGAAGACATACCTCCCAACATTTCACTTCCAACCTTCAGAAGACATACCTCCCAACATTTCACCTCTAACCTTCAGAAGACATACCTCCCAACATTTCACCTCTAACCTTCAGAAGACATACCTCCCAACATTTCACCTCTAACCTTCAGAAGACATACCTCCCAACATTTCACCTCTAACCTTCAGAAGACATACCTCCCAACATTTCACCTCTAACCTTCAGAAGACATACCTCCCAACATTTCACCTCTAACCTTCAGAAGACATACCTCCCAACATTTCACCTCTAACCTTCAGAAGACATACCTCCCAACATTTCACTTCCAACCTTCAGAAGACATACCTCCCAACATTTCACCTCTAACCTTCAGAAGACATACCTCCCAACATTTCACCTCTAACCTTCAGAAGACATACCTCCCAACATTTCACCTCTAACCTTCAGAAGACATACCTCCCAACATTTCACCTCTAACCTTCAGAAGACATACCTCCCAACATTTCACCTCTAACCTTCAGAAGACATACCTCCCAACATTTCACCTCTAACCTTCAGAAGACATACCTCCCAACATTTCACCTCTAACCTTCAGAAGACATACCTCCCAACATTTCACTTCCAACCTTCAGAAGACATACCTCCCAACATTTCACCTCTAACCTTCAGAAGACATACCTCCCAACATTTCACCTCTAACCTTCAGAAGACATACCTCCCAACATTTCACCTCTAACCTTCAGAAGACATACCTCCCAACATTTCACCTCTAACCTTCAGAAGACATACCTCCCAACATTTCACCTCTAACCTTCAGAAGACATACCTCCCAACATTTCACCTCTAACCTTCAGAAGACATACCTCCCAACATTTCACCTCTAACCTTCAGAAGACATACCTCCCAACATTTCACTTCCAACCTTCAGAAGACATACCTCCCAACATTTCACCTCTAACCTTCAGAAGACATACCTCCCAACATTTCACCTCTAACCTTC
Organism: Limnodynastes dumerilii; assembly: GCA_011038615.1. Taxonomy (NCBI): domain Eukaryota; kingdom Metazoa; phylum Chordata; class Amphibia; order Anura; family Limnodynastidae; genus Limnodynastes; species Limnodynastes dumerilii. Next base: position 209,038 of record WWET01000748.1, on the reverse strand, counting down.
AGAAGACATACCTCCCAACATTTCACCTCTAACCTTCAGAAGACATACCTCCCAACATTTCACCTCTAACCTTCAGAAGACATACCTCCCAACATTTCACCTCTAACCTTCAGAAGACATACCTCCCAACATTTCACCTCTAACCTTCAGAAGACATACCTCCCAACATTTCACCTCTAACCTTCAGAAGACATACCTCCCAACATTTCACTTCCAACCTTCAGAAGACATACCTCCCAACATTTCACCTCTAACCTTCAGAAGACATACCTCCCAACATTTCACCTCTAACCTTCAGAAGACATACCTCCCAACATTTCACCTCTAACCTTCAGAAGACATACCTCCCAACATTTCACCTCTAACCTTCAGAAGACATACCTCCCAACATTTCACCTCTAACCTTCAGAAGACATACCTCCCAACATTTCACCTCTAACCTTCAGAAGACATACCTCCCAACATTTCACCTCTAACCTTCAGAAGACATACCTCCCAACATTTCACTTCCAACCTTCAGAAGACATACCTCCCAACATTTCACCTCTAACCTTCAGAAGACATACCTCCCAACATTTCACCTCTAACCTTCAGAAGACATACCTCCCAACATTTCACCTCTAACCTTCAGAAGACATACCTCCCAACATTTCACCTCTAACCTTCAGAAGACATACCTCCCAACATTTCACCTCTAACCTTCAGAAGACATACCTCCCAACATTTCACCTCTAACCTTCAGAAGACATACCTCCCAACATTTCACCTCTAACCTTCAGAAGACATACCTCCCAACATTTCACTTCCAACCTTCAGAAGACATACCTCCCAACATTTCACCTCTAACCTTCAGAAGACATACCTCCCAACATTTCACCTCTAACCTTCAGAAGACATACCTCCCAACATTTCACCTCTAACCTTCAGAAGACATACCTCCCAACATTTCACCTCTAACCTTCAGAAGACATACCTCCCAACATTTCACCTCTAACCTTCAGAAGACATACCTCCCAACATTTCACCTCTAACCTTCAGAAGACATACCTCCCAACATTTCACCTCTAACCTTCAGAAGACATACCTCCCAACATTTCACTTCCAACCTTCAGAAGACATACCTCCCAACATTTCACCTCTAACCTTCAGAAGACATACCTCCCAACATTTCACCTCTAACCTTCAGAAGACATACCTCCCAACATTTCACCTCTAACCTTCAGAAGACATACCTCCCAACATTTCACCTCTAACCTTCAGAAGACATACCTCCCAACATTTCACCTCTAACCTTCAGAAGACATACCTCCCAACATTTCACCTCTAACCTTCAGAAGACATACCTCCCAACATTTCACCTCTAACCTTCAGAAGACATACCTCCCAACATTTCACTTCCAACCTTCAGAAGACATACCTCCCAACATTTCACCTCTAACCTTCAGAAGACATACCTCCCAACATTTCACCTCTAACCTTCAGAAGACATACCTCCCAACATTTCACCTCTAACCTTCAGAAGACATACCTCCCAACATTTCACCTCTAACCTTCAGAAGACATACCTCCCAACATTTCACCTCTAACCTTCAGAAGACATACCTCCCAACATTTCACCTCTAACCTTCAGAAGACATACCTCCCAACATTTCACCTCTAACCTTCAGAAGACATACCTCCCAACATTTCACTTCCAACCTTCAGAAGACATACCTCCCAACATTTCACCTCTAACCTTCAGAAGACATACCTCCCAACATTTCACCTCTAACCTTCAGAAGACATACCTCCCAACATTTCACCTCTAACCTTCAGAAGACATACCTCCCAACATTTCACCTCTAACCTTCAGAAGACATACCTCCCAACATTTCACCTCTAACCTTCAGAAGACATACCTCCCAACATTTCACCTCTAACCTTCAGAAGACATACCTCCCAACATTTCACCTCTAACCTTCAGAAGACATACCTCCCAACATTTCACTTCCAACCTTCAGAAGACATACCTCCCAACATTTCACCTCTAACCTTCAGAAGACATACCTCCCAACATTTCACCTCTAACCTTCAGAAGACATACCTCCCAACATTTCACCTCTAACCTTCAGAAGACATACCTCCCAACATTTCACCTCTAACCTTCAGAAGACATACCTCCCAACATTTCACCTCTAACCTTCAGAAGACATACCTCCCAACATTTCACCTCTAACCTTCAGAAGACATACCTCCCAACATTTCACCTCTAACCTTCAGAAGACATACCTCCCAACATTTCACTTCCAACCTTCAGAAGACATACCTCCCAACATTTCACCTCTAACCTTCAGAAGACATACCTCCCAACATTTCACCTCTAACCTTCAGAAGACATACCTCCCAACATTTCACCTCTAACCTTCAGAAGACATACCTCCCAACATTTCACCTCTAACCTTCAGAAGACATACCTCCCAACATTTCACCTCTAACCTTCAGAAGACATACCTCCCAACATTTCACCTCTAACCTTCAGAAGACATACCTCCCAACATTTCACCTCTAACCTTCAGAAGACATACCTCCCAACATTTCACTTCCAACCTTCAGAAGACATACCTCCCAACATTTCACCTCTAACCTTCAGAAGACATACCTCCCAACATTTCACCTCTAACCTTCAGAAGACATACCTCCCAACATTTCACCTCTAACCTTCAGAAGACATACCTCCCAACATTTCACCTCTAACCTTCAGAAGACATACCTCCCAACATTTCACCTCTAACCTTCAGAAGACATACCTCCCAACATTTCACCTCTAACCTTCAGAAGACATACCTCCCAACATTTCACCTCTAACCTTCAGAAGACATACCTCCCAACATTTCACTTCCAACCTTCAGAAGACATACCTCCCAACATTTCACCTCTAACCTTCAGAAGACATACCTCCCAACATTTCACCTCTAACCTTCAGAAGACATACCTCCCAACATTTCACCTCTAACCTTCAGAAGACATACCTCCCAACATTTCACCTCTAACCTTCAGAAGACATACCTCCCAACATTTCACCTCTAACCTTCAGAAGACATACCTCCCAACATTTCACCTCTAACCTTCAGAAGACATACCTCCCAACATTTCACCTCTAACCTTCAGAAGACATACCTCCCAACATTTCACTTCCGATGAGTTGAGTTACCGCCCCGGGTGGCACCAACCTTAGTGACTCCACTGTCTCTTGTTATCCAGCTGCAACGTCACCTACTTTTAGTTTTTCTATAAAGATGAGTAAGTCAGTGGATATTCACATTACAAAGGGATGGCTGTAATAATGGTTGGGGCATACAAGGGGGGAGGGTGATACCATGAGTTACCGCCCCGGGTGGCACCAACCTTAGTGACTCCACTGTCTCTTGTTATCCAGCTGCAACGTCACCTACTTTTAGTTTTTCTATAAAGATGAGTAAGTCAGTGGATTTCCTATTCACATTATACCTGTATTCATTCACTGATAATTTCACAATCAATAAATACTGCTGCAGGCAGCTTTACTGAGAAATAGTTTTCCTGGCCACGCTAGATACACCCAAGGGTGGAGCTATTCACAGGACACTCCTTTATAATGCAACACCCTGCTAATGCTATCACAATCTACCTGATATTCATTTGCAAAAGTTGGCAACCATGCATGTAAGTAAGAGTAGTCATCCTGAAAGCACTGCTCAACATACAGGCTGCTCTCTGACATTCTGTGATCTGGTGGTGTCTGTATGCCATATACTGACTATTACCATGTTATGCTGTACGCATAAAAAGATTTTTCTGACCAATATTTGTTTACATGATAATGCAGGAAGCTTGTTTTAGAAACTGTTATGGTCCTAAGTGCAGCTGGTTAAGGGTTATTGTTTTATCCCACCAAGTAAGGGAATTTTAGATGTCTTCATTTGTAAACGCACGATTATAAACACGATGATTGTAATCTCTTCACACAGCCGTTAAATGTGTATTAGTTAACTTGTTTACCATGGGCAATGTGCCCACAGTCAAAATGATGGCTGCCTATTCATGCAGGGTTGGTCATGTGACGTACCTATTCTGTTCCCTGAGTAGTCAAAACACTGGGAGATGTCAATTTTCGACCAACCAGCCTGCGGAGGCTGAAAGAGGCAGCGATTGGTTAGAGGGCTCGATCAGCTGATTGGCTGTAAAATAATAGTTTGCTTACGATTAGTCAATATCTGCGTGCTGAGGTTTCTGATTGGTTGGAATATGATGCCAGCTCATGAAGTTTCTGGAGTGCGGAAGAAAGATCTGGAAGGTTCTGGAGGCGGTGCTGCGTCTATAGAAGAGGCAGGCTGTCACTCTCCGCGACAGAGGAATCTACACAACGCTGGATACAGGTATGTACCTGAGACGGCACGCAGCACCGGGGCTCAGGCAGAGGGTTGTAATGGAGGGGTATGCCTATTGTGTGCATGCAGGGGCTCTGCACTGACTGATTGCTGTGTGGGTTTGGGGCACTATCGGCCTGATCTACATTACACGGGTGGGCATATTATTGTTGTAACGTGAGGGTACATAGAGGCAGAGAAGGATTGGGAGATGTGCCAGGTGGTGGTGTGTGTGTGTGTGTGTGTGTGTGATGTGTGTGTGTTGGACATAGATGGGTCTATATAGAGGTGGGCACACTGCCAGGTGGGACTGTGGCTTATTGTACGTTGCCAGGTGAATATTGGGGTAGAGAAACACCTGGTGGGATAGTGTATGCGGGGGCACTGCCATAAAGGACAATGTATGGGGAGGTGTGGCACGCTGCCAGGTAGATACTGGGGTAGAGAAACGCCTGGTGGGATAGTGTATGTGGGGCACTGCCATAAAGGGCTATGTATGGGGGGGTGTGGCACACTGCCAGGTGGGATGGGGGTGGGGGGCACACACTCCATACATGTGGGATTATGTGTGTGGAGATTGTGTACCATGATTTGTGTTGTCCAGTTGTGTGTGTATGTATGTATGTATGTATGTATGTATGTATGTATGTATATATATATATAGTGGGGAACGCTGTCAGGTTTTTCTGTGTATGTTATTAGGTATACCACATAGAATATATATATATTATACTATGTTTATCTTGCACCCTGTGGAAAATCATTAATCAATGGAAACGTTGGTGTCTTCACAATAAAATAGCCGGTTAGGCTTCTTTTCACTAAAATTGTAAAGTCTTCATGAGTGACTCCTTTACACTGCGTCTATTCTGACAAACTGGGGAGAAAACCAGCAAATTACCTTTTATTGCATTGAGGAGTGACAGACTTTTACATTGATATATATCTTAAAGTAAATTATAGATAAAGATATAATGTAATGCAGTGCCTGTGATATATATGTTCTGTATAATGAGCTCAGTTACATACTGACTTAAATTCCTGTTTCTGTGGGTTTTTTTGTGTGTGTATCTCAAAAGGTCACTGTTAACTGTTGCTATTTTCAAACTATACCATTGTTTGTTGTACATAGCAATCACCGATGTTTACTTTTGACTTTTAGTTTGCTTATCAAGCCATGCCCCAGATCACTTAACTGTGCCAGCTTGCATCCAAGTTTTAGCTGTCCATAATATTCAGGTGTGTAGGTGGTGCCGCAGCACTTGCCAGTGAAGTGAAACGCTCTGGGGCTTATTTCGAGTTGGGCATATTTTGTGTCTCTAAGAAGGACAACACAAAACAAAGGGAAACTTGGAAAATATCCATAGTGTGTGGTTACCTCTATGTATCATTAGAGATGTATCTGTTCCCCAACCTGGTCTGGTCTAGGCTGCAGTAGGTCATTTATGTCCAATATTTTCATACAGCTTTTTTTTTTTTTTTAATGCTAACTGCAGAGAGTTCAATGATTGCATTTAACTTATTTTAAACCGCGTGAACATAATACATTACATTTCCCAAACACCCAAATATATTTGAAATTCAGAGGGTTATTTTTTTATATATATATATTTTATCTATATTTTCTGTATTCCCACAGTTAACCAATTGCATTGTTAGATCATTGACTACAAACTTTACCCAGAAGCATGGGCAAGGATTACTACAAGACTCTTGGGCTCTCCCGGGGGGCATCTGAGGAGGATATTAAGAAGGCCTACAGGAAACAAGCCTTAAAATATCATCCGGATAAGAACAAGGATCCAGGGGCTGAGGAACGCTTTAAAGAGATAGCCGAGGCCTATGATGTGCTCAGCGACCCTAAAAAGAAAGAGATATTTGACAAGTTTGGGGAAGAAGGTATGTGTGAGTAGGGAAATGTGCCGTAAGACAAGTTATTTTATCTGATTAAACTGAGTGGGTGCTAAGCCTACTAATCGCATATTAGATGCTGGTTAATACTGTGCAATATGGGTTGTATGAAGGTTTTATTTTTGTTTCACTGGGCTGGATCCAGACCTACGTTCCATTTACGTGTAGCGTATTTACTATGCACTCACCTCGTTCGTACGGACTTTGGCACTTTCCAAACCCAACCTTAACTTTTCAAAGCATAACTACTGTCGTACGTAAACGCAGCACATACTTGCGCACCCAAGCACGTCCATACTGTACGATTTAAATGCCCTGCCTCCGAAGCGTAATTACAGGTGTCGGATGGCTGGCCACGCCCCTTCGTCCGTAGTTATGCTGTTGATACTAGGCTGGTACGTACGTTCAGAATTACATGCTGTAACATCTGCCGCGGCGCATGCGCAGTACATATAAAATAGCGTCTTTACGTCTCCAGCTAGCGTATATTCACTCGCAGACGTAGCTCTGGATCTGGGCCACAGACTCTAGATTGAGGGTAAGGCAATGCATTGTTGGAAATTGCAATAAAAGATGCATTAAGTAGTAAGGCAGGAAAATGGAAGAGCATATTGCTTATATATTGGTCAATGAGCTACAAGATGTAGTGATCACTCCTGATGTACACGCAATAGTCATTAATATCTATGTGGCTTCCACTATCAAAGTATGTGAAGTGTGGCATGCTGCTTGATCTCTTAAAAGCTGGTTTTCTTTGAACAGGTGATCACTTGGATGGCATCTGGCATTCCCACCTTGCTGACTCTCTGGCCTTTTTACAGTCCAACAAGCACTGGGAGCCAGCATGAGTGAACACTGTTATGAGTGGCAGGGGACTTGCTAGCTAGCTGAGTGTAGAAGGTTCCATCAGCAAGTTCCATCCTGCCCTAGCCTTTCAGTATTCCTGCAAATCTGGGCATGTGTGCTGGGCTGACTTCAGCCGCGTCACCTTACGTGCTCTGCTGCCTCGCCACTTTGATGACTCTGACTTTTTTGCTGATTTCCTGTATGTAGCATTGGTAGAAAAAGAAATACAGCAGTAGTGAATGACTGTTAATGGTATGAGCTGTAAGAAATATCCTCCTTATTTATCTTTTGATTAATTTTAAAGTGTTGTCTTACAGCTTGTTATTGGATGATATGGGATGCAGCCCTCAATAGTTTGCAGCATGTTGCTAAACTTGTCCCCTAGTTAGACACCTGATATTGCTAGCATGTATGTGTCCAGATGAAATCCAATGCGTGTTCTTGCGATGTAGCATTTCAGACTTGGTTTACATGGGACCCTGACCTTTTGTGATGTGTGGTATGTCCTGTTTAGATTTAGTTGTCTGACATCGCAGCACTAAATATTTTCATGTAAACACAACGCCTGTTCCTGTATATTGTTCCTAATGTAATGATTTCCTTTCTCTTATGCTGATACCAGGTTTGAAGGGAACCCCAGGCGGTGGTGGAGGAGGATGTGGTGGTACAAACGGACCTTCATACAGTTACACCTTCCATGGAGATCCTCATGCAATGTTTGCCGAGTTCTTTGGGGGTCGCAACCCATTTGATACCTTCTTTGGTCGTAATGAAGAAGATATGGACACAGAAGACCCTTTTTCAGGGTTCGGCATGGGGGGCATGGGCGGCTTTGGCCATTTAGGCGGATTCCCCAGATCTGCCCCTGGACGGCGTGAAGCAATTACTAAGAAGCAAGACCCTCCTGTGATCAGGGAGCTTCCAGTGTCTTTAGAAGAGGTTTTCACCGGCTGCACCAAGAAGATGAAGATCTCACATAAACGTGTGGGCCCAGATGGAAGAAGCGTTCACACGGAGGACAAGATCCTAACCATCCAGGTGAAGAAAGGCTGGAAGGAAGGCACAAAGATCACCTTTCCCAAGGAGGGCGATGAGACGCCAAGCAATATTCCCGCAGACATTGTGTTTGTGTTGAAAGACAAACCTCATTCGACATTCAAGAGAGATTCATCTAATTTGGTGTATACAGCAAAAATCAGCCTACGAGAGGTAAGTTAGTTAAATTCTAATGCGGGCCACAAACTAGAGACAATATTGGGCCAACTATTAGCAAGTTGGACCAATAATTACTATGGTGTGTAGTGGCAAGGAATTTTAGAAACTGCAACAAAATGGTGAATATTTTCTAATGCATGGGGTTCATCTGGGCGTTGCCAAGGATTGCTGCTCACTGCAGCAGGTAGTGTCTGGCACCAATATCAGGGGCCTTTCCCTAGGGGGACATTGCCCCATTTATCAGGTCATTCTTTCTGTGAATAAGAATCTGGTGTGTGGCCGGATAAATGAACATCTATAAGTGAAGAGACCCTTCTATTGAGGTCATTGTGAACACCTGATCAATGACTTGTTTAGTTTATCTTCGTTTTGAATGACTCTTGGGGCCAGATTTACTAAGCTGTGAGAAATGGAAGAGTGGAGATGTTGCCCATAGCAACCAATCATATTTTAGCTGAAATTGTCTAGTATGTAATAGGAAAGTGAGAGCTAGAAGCTGATTGATTGCTATGGGCAACATCTCCACTTTTCCCGCCGCTTAGTAAATCTGGCCTCTGACATCTAGAATATTAATGTGTAGAAATACCGGTAAGTTCTATGTAATGTCCTTCCTTATAGCTCTTATCTACACGTATGAATGTCTGAGCTAAAGGGGTGTTCCTGCCTGCAATCCTGGGACTAGATATTGCACACCACCCCAGTTGGACAGTGGAGGGCATTCGTTTTTATTATGGTGGAAGCCCAAATGTAGTGTTTACAAGTTTACATTAAGATGGGCAGAAATATGCTGAAAAACGGGCCTCTCCCTCTTGTATTGTCACAAGCAGGATTAAAAATTACTATTGTGTCTGACATTCCGGATTCTTCTTTTATCAGGCTCTCTGTGGCTGCACCATCAATGTCCCCACCTTGGATGGACGCTCCATACAACAAGCCATTAAAGATGTCATTAGCCCAGGAACCAAGCGCAAAATCAGTGGAGAAGGACTTCCGTTTCCCAAATCCCCTGATCAACGAGGGGATCTGATGGTGGAATTTGACATCCGGTTTCCTGAACGTCTCTCTGCTTCTTCTCGGGAAACATTAGCGCGGGTCCTGCCTGCATAGTGACCTCCATCAGCCCATTTAAGATAACTGACCAAAGCGGTATTGAAGGGTCCACTTTAAGCACCTTCAGTACCAAAGTAACTGGAAAAAAGATGATGATGTTTAGAGCACATGATTCAGTTCAGGTCCTCCTATAGCATAAGAAAGGAGTAAGGAAAAGACCTCTTCTATCTAGTGTAGCGGACCCTGCGGTCTCACTCTCCTAATCAGCCCAGAGAAACGTCTGCTAGTCACATTTTAACGTTGTGTTTTCAATCAAAAAAAGTTACCTTTTGAAATGGGAAATTCTTTATGAAAGGAGAGGGGTTTATTGTTCATCAGTGACCAAACTGGGTCTCGTCAGCTTTTTTTTTTTTTTTTTTTTTATACTATATATCCATTCCTGTTAAACTATTTAGTTACATTGCATTGAATGTTATAGGTTGCAATTTTATCGTTAGAAGCCCGTGCAGGGAGTCTTGTACATGTTTCAAACACTACGTCCACATAAGCTCCGTGTCTTATTAGATCTATATGTGCCGTGTCTTACAAGGGGCTGAGGGCAAAGTAAGACACGGTTATCTGTACATTAGCTTGTTGCAGCATCCTCTCTGCTCATCTCACTTTCAGCCGATCTTATTTGTTTATGGGGTTTAACTGGTACGTTTGTCATGTCCCATAAATGTTATGATATCCATTTAAATGGGAGTTATGTCTGGAAATGTCGGTAGTTTTTGGTTTTTAATTTTTCCCTTTTTTAACCAGTTGCAATTAGAAAAACCAGCCAGTAGCTGGCACTACAGAGCGGATTGTCACCATGGCAACTTATAGTATGTGTCATTTAAGTGGGGATGGGACTTCCTTGCTTAGATGTAATGAAATAACTGGCTTACTCCAGTGTCCCATATATAAATACATGTGTATTTGTTGTGTAAATATTATATATATTATATTTTAATCACATTGTTCTGTGTTTAAAGTTTCTCGCTGTAAATAAATACTGTTCAGGCTAATAAGAACTTTGTGATGGGGCTGGGGTATTGAATGGGCTGTGATGTATGGCTTTCTGTATGTTGGACTTTATCTTGTCAATGTGTGTATGTATGTGCGACTGATCGTTTCTAGCGCTGCCTGTAGGCCCTCATGCTTGGTGAGCCTTGTGTTGCATTACTTGGCTGCATTGAGGTGTTGGGGGCCACTTCTACACATCTCCAAGAGAAGGGGAAATTATATGACTCCTTAACGCTCAATAAAATATTTTCAGTAACCGTGTCTTGCTCTTTCCTCCTTTCACATGGGTTACCTGTAGGGACTGTGCAGATGTTGGACTGGATCAAGAATTAATACAGACAGTGGACTTGTACACAGCTGTTTGTATTAATTTGGAAGTCCATCTCCGATGGGGCAGGCCTAAGGCGGATGGGATCCGGAATGCAGGTCGTTAAGTAAGGGTTTGACGCTGTATTCTGTACATGGGCCTTCTGCCTGCGGACACTTAATCAGGGTTCGTCATGCGGAAGGCCTGTATGTGCAAGGAGTGTGCTCTCCCCTCACAAGTACAGAATATAGTATAGAAAATACCATACATTGGGCTGGATCCAGACTTAAGAAGGAGCTTGAAATTAAGGACCTGATTCACACTTAAGAATCTTCTTAAAATAAGAACTTAAAGTTACTCCTGGGCAAAACCATGTTGTTTTTGGGGGGAGTCAAGTTAATTGTATTCTTTGCATGCAGGGATATATCTTTGAATTGCTTACTGCACACAGATCGTGACCAGCGTTACTATCACAATGTTATTTAGACTTGGGATAGGAAACATCACCTCTCAACTCTAATACTGTTTTGGAGCAGATGAAATATGACTCCCCTGCAATCAACATGGTTTAGCCCAGGAGTAACTTTCCTCCCAATTTCAAGTTCCTTCTTAAGTCTGGATCCAGCCCATTAACGTCTGCAGCTGAGGCTAACGTATGGAATCTGCTATTCATGATGGATTTGGTTCATTGTTGGTATAGAAGATTAACCTTAAATGACTTCAAGCCTGGGTAGTTCCCAATCTGAGAAAAAGTAAGTTTCTAAACCATGGAAGAGGAGAATCGGAATGTAAACTACGAAAGTCCTGTAGCCAATAAAGGCAGCATCCAGTGACGGTCTGTGCCCAAATGATCGTTCATCCAGTAACAAGAATCTGCTGCTTACGAGTTCTCCAAAAGAAATCAAATGTCTTCCAGGATTGGCAGAAATGACAACAAACCATGAAAGCCTCTGTCGCTGGTACAAAGTGTAGGAAAGGCCAGGGCACCAAGAAGATGTAATTTACAGCCTCCTGGTACAGCAGTTCCCCTTACAACGAATAAAAGATGTCCCTCTGAATTACATCTGAGCTGAGGAAAGAGGGAGAGGCCCTAAAAACATAGTAAGATAGTTGGTGTTGTTGAAAAGACACCAGTCAATCAAGTTCAACCTATTTTGGATCTCCTGCTATCCCTATCTTTATCATTGAAGTTAATTCATGAGAAGTAACCTCCAATCTGAAAAAAAAAAAAATCCCTGCTGACCCAAGATGGGCGTCCTATTTCTCCCTGGCTCCTCTACTGTCCTTCATTAAATTATTGGTCCTGGTAACCCCGGATGTCATTTTCTGCAAAAATTATCTAAACCTTTCTTAAACATATCAAGTGAATCTGCCATCACAACCTTTGCTGTTAGTGAATTTTATATCCTGACTGCCCTTCCTGTAAAGAACCCTTTCCTTTGCTGGTTGTGAAACTTCCTCTCCTCTAAGCTTAGTGGGTGACCCTGTGTTCTGTGTACAGTCCTTGGGGTAGAAAGTTTCCATGCAAGTTGCTGTCTTGATCCTTAGGGCCTATTTTTTTGTGAGTTTTATGCACGCCTCATACTGTATATGACGGGAAAAGCTCAGCGCAAACTTTTTCCCGTCATCGCGGGTATGTGAATCGGGCCCTTAGGGACTGATTCAATTAGCTCCGCACCGCGAATAATGCAAAACTTTTTCCCGTCATCGCGGCTAATTGGATCAGGCCCTTAATGTATTTGTATGTAGTAATCATATCTCCTCTTAGACGCCTCTTTTCTAAAGTAAACATGTCTAAACTGGCTAGCCTTTCCTCGTAGCTCAATAACTCCATACCCTTTACCAATTTAGTCGCCCTTCTCTGAACCCTTTCTAGTTCTAAAATGTCTTTTTTATGGATTGGTGCCCTTCACTGCGCTGCGTATTCTAGATGAGGCCTTACCAATGATTTATATAGTGGCAAAATGACACAGTCTTCCCTTGCATCTATGCCCCTTTTTATGCATGCTAATGCTTTATTGGCCCTTGCAGCTGCTGCTTGGCATTGAGCACTATTGCACAATAGTCTATTGTCCACAAGCACTCCCAAATCCTTCTCCATTAAAGATTCTCCTAAATTTATCCCATTTAATTTATAGATTGCATGCTTGTTTTTGATCCCTAAATGCATAATCTTACATTTATCAATGTTAAACCTCATCTTCCTTACATTTATCTATGTTAAACCTCATCTTCCATTTGGTCGCCCAATCCTCTAGTTTACTCAAGTCCCTCTGCAAGGACGCTACATCTTGCTCAGATTCTATTACCTTACATAGTTTAGTGTCATCTGCAAAAATGGAAAACTTGCCCTCTAAACCATCACCAAGGCCATTAATAAATATATTAAAAAGGACTGGTCCCAGCACAGAACCTTGAGGTATATCGCTTAAAACTAAAACTAAAAAGAAAAGTATGAGTTGCTAAATATTTCAAGAAGATTATCCCACGTATTATAGGCACCAAATTGTTGACCATCGGATTGTAAAATGTTATACCGGTACTATGCTCTGGCATTTAAATGGGTTTTTAAATTACTGCAAATGCAAACTTAAAAAAAAACATTTAAATACATAAACTGGGACAAGATGCAGCCTATTCCCACCCAGCTCTGACAGCACGGGTGACATGCCTGCCCTTTTTCCATACGTCCTATCCAGAGTTGCGTGTTTCTACAGCACAAACAACTGCGTAAACACACAACTCAGGATTGGACTTAAACCTCTTGTGCATTCCTCGTCTGTTTAAACTCTGGATCATAGAATGTGAAGCAGATAAGAAGCACTTGGCCAATCTAGTCTGCCCTTTCCAACCCACCTTTCCTGTGTAACCCTTCCTCAAACTTCCCCTGAACCCACCACCAGTTATTATACAGAGAACACTTATTACTCACTCCCCTAGAGACACACTCCCTACTACACACATGCATTTTGTCAGCTTCCAGTTAACCTGCTATGTCTTTTGGCATGTGGAAGGAAACCCACACAGAAACGGGGAGAACATGCAAACTCCACACAGATAAGGATATGTCAGAAATTTGAACTTATAACCTCAGTGCTGTGAGGTATAAGTACTCACTGAGGACATACAGTACTAACCCTTTTTCCCCCTCCTTTCCCTATCTTGAATCTGTAATGTTCATGCGGAGGTCTGTAGGTACGTGAGAGAGGGGGGGGGGAATGCACACCCCCTGTCACTCTCCTCTCGTGTGGGCTTTATGGCAGCTTACGCTGTCATAAGCCTGCATTAAGTCTATCATTCGGATCAGCGGTCCGTACAACCGCTGATCCGCAGCAGTGTGGGAGCCCCTTCCTACATTGTACAATTAGCATACTATAAGGAAGCACAACCCATTTCCACTGAAACCCTAGTGTAACTTGTGCACCTTGCGTGCGTAAGTGACCTGACGTTCTTACATCTGAATCCGGCCACCAGTAGTTAAAATAACTGGGACCTGATTTACTAAGCTACAGGAAAGGAAACGTGGAGATGTTGCCCATAACAACCAATCACACTCTAGCTGACATTTTCCAGTATGTAATAGGAAAGTGAGCTAGAATCTGATTGGTTGCTATGAGCAACATCGCCACTTTTCCTTTCCTGCAGCTTAGTAAATCTGTTGGTTATTGCCAGAGGCTCGAAGGTGAATAAATGCTACTGAAGGTTCAAAATATCACAAGAAAATTTTCCTCTGATCTAAAGCGTGATATTGCAGTCAGTAACCTTCAAATAATAATAATGGAAAACACACTGCTTAGGTGTTATCATTGACTTAGAACTATCATTTATGCCCCAGATACAATCTGTTTCCTATTACATACATTTAAAAAAACATTTAAAAAATAAGCCAATATATCACAAAAGACACAGAATAGCTGTCATTCATGCACTAATCATCTCCCGCATTAATTATTGCAATGTTTTCCTTGTTGGACTCCCATGATATAAAATTATCCCCTACAGTATATATTTCATACAGCATCTAAACAGATTTTCCTTTTAAAATACACTTATAAAGGTGGTCTCTACATTGATTGCCTGTATTTTACAGAATCAAACACAAATCCTTATCAACAAGACTGCACCCACATACTTACCCTCATTCAAGATATATGCCAGCTTGATACAAGAGAGGCCTTGTAACTTGCTGGTGGCTTATCATATATTTGCAAATGTATGTAACTAATCTCTCTGCGTTTTATTTCAAAGATAAAATGGCACAATTAGTTACTGGTTAATGGCAAGACTATATATATATGTGATTGGACAATGAATTATGATTTTTTATTTTGTTTCTTGTAAAATTTTAATAAAATAATGATCAATACACATTTAATATTATTATTTATTTTATTAACAGGTTTTTATATAGTGCCAACAGATTACATAGCTTAAGACTTTATATAAACGTATTTTTTTATTTTACGGCTTTTGCATGTATTAAACATAGAAACATAGAAAGTGACGGCAGATAAGAGCCACATGGCCCATCCAGTCTGCCCAGTTGTTTATTTAAAACTATACTGACTCTAATCCCTAATTACCCTTAAATTCGTTTGAGATTTAGGATATCCTTATATTTATCCCAAGCATGTTTAAACTGTTCTACTGTATTGGCCTCAACCACCTCAGATGGGAGGCTATTCCACTTATCTATCACCCTTTCAGTGAAGTAATTTTTC
>WWET01000748.1:172085-186104 GCA_011038615.1 Limnodynastes dumerilii | reverse complement strand
CTTAATTTAATATATATACACCCTGATATGTAACAAATGTATAATATATTTTCACATCTCATATATGTCTATCTCATATACGTCTGCTATCTATCTTAAATTTGATTTTGTGTTTCTTAATATATATACACCCTGATATGTAACAAATGTATAATATATTTTCACATCTCATATATGTCTATCTCATATACGTCTGTCTATCTATCTATCTATCTATCTACACTTCTAGACATAACACTTACACTATGTAACATATGCAAGTAAAATTAATTCAAGGGCAGTCCTTGAGGACGGTGTAAATCTGTTACACAGAAATATCCAGTAGATAACATCCCCACTACCATGAACTTTACATACAGCTAAGTGAAGCAGCTTTGATTTACTACTTTGTTTGTTTATGTGACACAATAAATACATTTGCTTGCTGCTTTATATTGGCAATTTGTTTTGCATATCAGCTGAATTTAGAAACTACGTATATGTATAATTTTTTTTCATCCATTTGCATAATATATAATTTAACACATGAAGCTGTCCCGTGTTTGCTGTGTATGTAAGCTATTATTATATTGTACCTGCTGACAGATTCCGGGTGTGTACTGGTGACAAACCTGTCTGATGCAGAATTCTTTATCAAAGTCTGTGACTGTGTAAAGTGATTATGATTTGTGTGCTGGTAATATTATATACGTGTCCTATGCTTGCAGCGTTATATGGGTGTGAAGGGGATCCATGATTTCATAATGAGTGTTAGTTGTAGAAATACACAGTAACTTTAATTCATATTGTTGTATAGTAATCGACTGTCTACTATTTCCCTCTCCACAGGTTCTTTATTTAAGCACAACATTAAGGACACCCAATGCCTCTGGGCCTTGGACGCAGAAAGAAGGCTACTCCACTAATGGAGGAAGATGATGTGGGAGACCGCAGTGCCTTGGGGATATCCCAGGCTGGTGGTGTAGCCAGTGGGACTGTATCAACACAAACCCCTGGTCTTCCTCCGCCTGCCCCGGCCCTGCGACCTCGTCTGGTTTTCCATGCTCAGCTGGCACACGGGAGCCCAACAGGGAGGATCGAGGGTTTCAGCAATGTGAAGGAGTTATATGCAAAGATAGCAGAGGCATTCAGTATACCCCCCGGAGAGGTAAGTGCTCACATCATTGATTCTTTTTCAATATAAATTGACAGCTCCTTGATTATGTGAAGGTGATAACTGATTTGCATTGTAAGATCTCTGTATGTCCAGAAATATGCAGCACGTGTAATGTTTGTAAATGTTGCAGTAAAATACATCCAGGTTTTGGTAATGGAGTTCTTTGGTGCAGAGAATGCTTACATCCTGCTTCTTTTGTGTTTGTCTGCACCTGTTCCATTGCCAATATACATATCCCAGTTTCTGCTCTTTGTGGTTCAGGTCATGTTTTGCACACTGAATACTCACCGGTTGGACATGGACAAGCTCTTGGGGGGTCAGATAGGCCTGGAGGATTTCATCTTTGCTCACGTGCGTGGTCAGAAGAAGGAACTTGAGATCTATAAATCTGAGGACTCGCTTGGTCTCACCATCACTGACAATGGTGCTGGTTACGCCTTCATTAAGGTAGTTTGCTTACCATGGTTAACTTTTAACAGGTGTTTAACGTGTTGTCCTGTAAGCCTCAGCAACTCTAATCAGTGGCCTTCTCCCATGTCCTCTCTAGCGCATTAAAGAAGGCAGTACTATACACCGCATGCAGCTCATTAGTGTTGGAGATGTGATTGAATCCATCAATGGGAAGAATCTGGTTGGCTGCCGGCACTTTGAGGTGGCCCGGACTCTGAAGGAACTACCGCGGGGAAAGACTTTCACGCTTAAGCTGTGTGAACCCAGAAAGGCATTTGGTAAATATGCATAGTTGGCTTCTTCAATCACAACCTCATTGTGCTGTAACACTCGCACTTAGTAATAATCCACCAGATCATCGTTCATTGTAGTGACACTCCAGCAGAAAGTGGAGGTGACCGATCATCTGATCAAGCGATTACTAGCTTCCTAATAATCTCTGTCTATGAACAGTTTAAGAGTTATGTGTTTTTGTATTAGCGTATGGAAGGTAAATTGGATATGGGATCAGTGGAGGACCTACATTTTTGAGGCCCTGACGCTGAACTGATATGGGGGCCCCTTTGCAACCAGCCACAGTAGAGCAACATCCAACAAGGTCCAAAGGCCCAATTGGTGGAGAACAGGGTAGTGGGGTGGGGTCCTTGAAATTTGGCCATACAGTGAGCCCCTATGACCCCAGTGAGGTCTGGGTCACCGCTGCTATTTTCTTCAGTGCACACAGTGACACTGTCAGCAGCTCTCTGTGCTCCCAGATGGATCATAAGAGCCATCCTCTAATAAGAGCTGTAGATAGAGTGTCTGCCAGCCAGCACTGATTGGGTGGAAGGTGTTGGGTACTCAGGACCCACAACATAGGGCCCGATTCAATTGCCGGCGAAATTCTAAAAAAGATTGCGTCTGTAAAAATACGACGCCTTCGCTGGCATTTGAATGGAAAAAATTTGCCAATTCAATTATTTTTTTACCGCTGCGCTAAAACAGCAGGCAGCGATAAAAAAATAACCAGAGAATAAAAAAATCCTTCACTGAACGCTGCAAATAACCTCCTGCTAGCAGGAGGTGCCCGGCGCTACTGAGAGGCTATTACCCAGTGTATGAAATCACGTTCTCACGATACTTCAGACACTGGGTAATAGCCTCTCAGTAGCGCCGAAGTGATTTGTGGCGTTCAGTGAAGGATTTTTTTTTTACCTATACAGCTGCTCAGCAGTCCCTGGATGGCAGGGCTATATGTATGTATTGAGTGGAGGAGGGTACATAGTGGGCACTGGTATATGTATGTATTGAGTGGAGGAGGGTACATAGTGGGCACTGGTATATGTATGTATTGAGTGGAGGAGGGTACATAGTGGGCACTGGTATATGTATGTATTGAGTGGAGGAGGGTACATAGTGGGCACTGGTATATGTATGTATTGAGTGGAGGAGGGTACATAGTGGGCACTGGTATATGTATGTATTGAGTGGAGGAGGGTACATAGTGGGCACTGGTATATGTATGTATTGAGTGGAGGAGGGTACATAGTGGGCACTGGTATATGTATGTATTGAGTGGAGGAGGGTACATAGTGGGCACTGGTATATGTATGTATTGAGTGGAGGAGGGTACATAGTGGGCACTGGTATATGTATGTATTGAGTGGAGGAGGGTACATAGTGGGCACTGGTATATGTATGTATTGAGTGGAGGAGGGTACATAGTGGGCACTGGTATATGTATGTATTGAGTGGAGGAGGGTACATAGTGGGCACTGGTATATGTATGTATTGAGTGGAGGAGGGTACATAGTGGGCACTGGTATATGTATGTATTGAGTGGAGGAGGGTACATAGTGGGCACTGGTATATGTATGTATTGAGTGGAGGAGGGTACATAGTGGGCACTGGTATATGTATGTATTGAGTGGAGGAGGGTACATAGTGGGCACTGGTATATGTATGTATTGAGTGGAGGAGGGTACATAGTGGGCACTGGTATATGTATGTATTGAGTGGAGGAGGGTACATAGTGGGCACTGGTATATGTATGTATTGAGTGGAGGAGGGTACATAGTGGGCACTGGTATATGTATGTATTGAGTGGAGGAGGGTACATAGTGGGCACTGGTATATGTATGTATTGAGTGGAGGAGGGTACATAGTGGGCACTGGTATATGTATGTATTGAGTGGAGGAGGGTACATAGTGGGCACTGGTATATGTATGTATTGAGTGGAGGAGGGTACATAGTGGGCACTGGTATATGTATGTATTGAGTGGAGGAGGGTACATAGTGGGCACTGGTATATGTATGTATTGAGTGGAGGAGGGTACATAGTGGGCACTGGTATATGTATGTATTGAGTGGAGGAGGGTACATAGTGGGCACTGGTATATGTATGTATTGAGTGGAGGAGGGTACATAGTGGGCACTGGTATATGTATGTATTGAGTGGAGGAGGGTACATAGTGGGCACTGGTATATGTATGTATTGAGTGGAGGAGGGTACATAGTGGGCACTGGTATATGTATGTATTGAGTGGAGGAGGGTACATAGTGGGCACTGGTATATGTATGTATTGAGTGGAGGAGGGTACATAGTGGGCACTGGTATATGTATGTATTGAGTGGAGGAGGGTACATAGTGGGCACTGGTATATGTATGTATTGAGTGGAGGAGGGTACATAGTGGGCACTGGTATATGTATGTATTGAGTGGAGGAGGGTACATAGTGGGCACTGGTATATGTATGTATTGAGTGGAGGAGGGTACATAGTGGGCACTGGTATATGTATGTATTGAGTGGAGGAGGGTACATAGTGGGCACTGGTATATGTATGTATTGAGTGGAGGAGGGTACATAGTGGGCACTGGTATATGTATGTATTGAGTGGAGGAGGGTACATAGTGGGCACTGGTATATGTATGTATTGAGTGGAGGAGGGTACATAGTGGGCACTGGTATATGTATGTATTGAGTGGAGGAGGGTACATAGTGGGCACTGGTATATGTATGTATTGAGTGGAGGAGGGTACATAGTGGGCACTGGTATATGTATGTATTGAGTGGAGGAGGGTACATAGTGGGCACTGGTATATGTATGTATTGAGTGGAGGAGGGTACATAGTGGGCACTGGTATATGTATGTATTGAGTGGAGGAGGGTACATAGTGGGCACTGGTATATGTATGTATTGAGTGGAGGAGGGTACATAGTGGGCACTGGTATATGTATGTATTGAGTGGAGGAGGGTACATAGTGGGCACTGGTATATGTATGTATTGAGTGGAGGAGGGTACATAGTGGGCACTGGTATATGTATGTATTGAGTGGAGGAGGGTACATAGTGGGCACTGGTATATGTATGTATTGAGTGGAGGAGGGTACATAGTGGGCACTGGTATATGTATGTATTGAGTGGAGGAGGGTACATAGTGGGCACTGGTATATGTATGTATTGAGTGGAGGAGGGTACATAGTGGGCACTGGTATATGTATGTATTGAGTGGAGGAGGGTACATAGTGGGCACTGGTATATGTATGTATTGAGTGGAGGAGGGTACATAGTGGGCACTGGTATATGTATGTATTGAGTGGAGGAGGGTACATAGTGGGCACTGGTATATGTATGTATTGAGTGGAGGAGGGTACATAGTGGGCACTGGTATATGTATGTATTGAGTGGAGGAGGGTACATAGTGGGCACTGGTATATGTATGTATTGAGTGGAGGAGGGTACATAGTGGGCACTGGTATATGTATGTATTGAGTGGAGGAGGGTACATAGTGGGCACTGGTATATGTATGTATTGAGTGGAGGAGGGTACATAGTGGGCACTGGTATATGTATGTATTGAGTGGAGGAGGGTACATAGTGGGCACTGGTATATGTATGTATTGAGTGGAGGAGGGTACATAGTGGGCACTGGTATATGTATGTATTGAGTGGAGGAGGGTACATAGTGGGCACTGGTATATGTATGTATTGAGTGGAGGAGGGTACATAGTGGGCACTGGTATATGTATGTATTGAGTGGAGGAGGGTACATAGTGGGCACTGGTATATGTATGTATTGAGTGGAGGAGGGTACATAGTGGGCACTGGTATATGTATGTATTGAGTGGAGGAGGGTACATAGTGGGCACTGGTATATGTATGTATTGAGTGGAGGAGGGTACATAGTGGGCACTGGTATATGTATGTATTGAGTGGAGGAGGGTACATAGTGGGCACTGGTATATGTATGTATTGAGTGGAGGAGGGTACATAGTGGGCACTGGTATATGTATGTATTGAGTGGAGGAGGGTACATAGTGGGCACTGGTATATGTATGTATTGAGTGGAGGAGGGTACATAGTGGGCACTGGTATATGTATGTATTGAGTGGAGGAGGGTACATAGTGGGCACTGGTATATGTATGTATTGAGTGGAGGAGGGTACATAGTGGGCACTGGTATATGTATGTATTGAGTGGAGGAGGGTACATAGTGGGCACTGGTATATGTATGTATTGAGTGGAGGAGGGTACATAGTGGGCACTGGTATATGTATGTATTGAGTGGAGGAGGGTACATAGTGGGCACTGGTATATGTATGTATTGAGTGGAGGAGGGTACATAGTGGGCACTGGTATATGTATGTATTGAGTGGAGGAGGGTACATAGTGGGCACTGGTATATGTATGTATTGAGTGGAGGAGGGTACATAGTGGGCACTGGTATATGTATGTATTGAGTGGAGGAGGGTACATAGTGGGCACTGGTATATGTATGTATTGAGTGGAGGAGGGTACATAGTGGGCACTGGTATATGTATGTATTGAGTGGAGGAGGGTACATAGTGGGCACTGGTATATGTATGTATTGAGTGGAGGAGGGTACATAGTGGGCACTGGTATATGTATGTATTGAGTGGAGGAGGGTACATAGTGGGCACTGGTATATGTATGTATTGAGTGGAGGAGGGTACATAGTGGGCACTGGTATATGTATGTATTGAGTGGAGGAGGGTACATAGTGGGCACTGGTATATGTATGTATTGAGTGGAGGAGGGTACATAGTGGGCACTGGTATATGTATGTATTGAGTGGAGGAGGGTACATAGTGGGCACTGGTATATGTATGTATTGAGTGGAGGAGGGTACATAGTGGGCACTGGTATATGTATGTATTGAGTGGAGGAGGGTACATAGTGGGCACTGGTATATGTATGTATTGAGTGGAGGAGGGTACATAGTGGGCACTGGTATATGTATGTATTGAGTGGAGGAGGGTACATAGTGGGCACTGGTATATGTATGTATTGAGTGGTGGAGGGTACATAGTGGGCAGTGGTATATGTATGTATTGGGTGGAGGAGGGTACATAGTAGGCACTGGTATATGTATGTATTGAGTGGAGGAGGGTACATAGTGGGCAGTGGTATATGTAACTGTCAGGGAAGGTGTGTGCCGAAATTGAGGGAGAGGGACGCTTTTATTGACCATTTTTAGGTCCAGTGGGAGAAGTACATGGGAACATTTGGGACAGGCTGTTAGTTAAATCTCCTGTCCCTTTTCCCCAGGTGTCTATTATTGAGGAGAGAGCCATACAGAAAGTGGATGACCTCTTGGAGAGTTACATGGGCATCAGAGACAGCGAACTGGGTGAGTTTCTGGTCTTTACTCAAACAGAGATTCAATAGAGGCTATATATATTCATTTAATTCATGCGTACACAATGACACAATTTACCATCAGATGTGGTTTCCATCTCCCATAACCCTCTGCTCAATTGATCGTGACATCATAGATTTATTTATGTACGTCCACAAAGACATCTTTGTTGGAGATACTATCTTGCAGAATCTCCAAAGGATGCTTTGGAACAATAAGCATATTCATGAAGGCATTCCGCCTTGTAATATTATATCAAGCAGTCATTTAACTCGAGATCGGCACGATAATTGGATGACCGTGCTGTAGTGTGTACCCAGCTTAAGAACATGGGACCGGATCCAGATTTGATAACGTTAGGCCACTTACACACGCATGCGCCCTCCAAATGCACCCCCCCCCCCCCCCCCCCCCCCCCCCAGATGGGGAGTCCGTTATTCTGTGTCTGAGATCTGTGTTGCATTGGTTTAAGCTGTTACTCTCAGGCCTGCTGTAGCAGTGGGTGATTATAAATTCCATAGGTGCCATAATGACGTTGCTCTGTGTATAACTGGGGTACGTTCATCCTCGTGTCCCTGAGGTATTTGAAGAACTGTACACTTAATCAGAACACATTCTGAGTTCAGAGAAAGAAATAAATGATGTGAGGCCTGGTAGCTGCATGCAACACAACAGTTTTACAGGCCACGTCTCTTTCTTCTCCTTATTCATTACCATTACACCCCTGCACCTGCCACCACCATTAGATCCACCACTAGAGGCACTGCCTGCCAACACATGCTGCTGTTTTCTTGTGTCTGCTCTCCTCCTGTAATCCGTGTGGGAGCCTGCGTTTGTGACGTGTCTCTTTATTCTTCTCCGCAGCCGGCACCATGGTGGAGCTGGGGATGGATAAACAGAACCCCGATGACTTCTCCCAGGCCCTGGACCGCTCACTTGGTGATTTTGCTTTTCCGGATGAGTTTGTATTCGACGTTTGGGGGGCAATAGGCGATGCCAAAGCCGGCCGCTACTGAACTACCTGAACTCGCTCAACTAACTCACTCCATCATAGGGGATAATCTGCTGCTGACCTGTCCACATCTCCGTCATCCAGTCCCGAGAGCTGCTTCTGCTACAACACTGGAGGGGGGATGATCTACTAAGGACAAGACCACTGAAAATATCTGCCTGGGCACTGATCTCCAAGCTCTTGCCCCCAGTAAAAATGTCTGTTGCTATAACGTTGGCCCCAGGGGCCACTGCTTACTTTAAGGATGTGTTGACAGCTGTGTCCATCACTTTCTACGTCTTGTGGAGACTGCTTGGAGGGAGTCGGAAAGGGTCTGGCACTGATTCGTCCCTTGGGTGACTGCTGTTCTATAACCGGGCTGGGATGTAAAATCACATTAATGCTAACACCGGGAAAATGCCATTTAAGGCCCTGTTGTAGACTGGAGATAGCTCATACCGAGAACATTGCTATTCAATGCATACCACGACCTCTATAGTAATTCACTACATTCCATGGAGTCTGCTACAGTTGGATGGCTACAAAGTATGGACTTTAGTTAAAGTGCGTATGGATTCAGAGATTAGCTAGTGAAACGGGATTAGGTTAAACTAATGGGATAGTTGGAATCCTCCTCTAAAAGAGGACATCTCGAGGGATTCCTACAAGTGCTTAGGCTCATTAAAAATGAATAGTATAATATAAACAAATGGATCTTCATCTTATAAGAGGAAACTTTTCTAATGTTAGTCTTTTATTGCTAAAGAAATTGTTACAGACCCTTTGTCGTCACACGTTACTGGTCTTTAGCACCACCCAGTGTTGGAATATGGTGTTGCAATAATGGTTACAATAACCGAGTGGTTGACTTAATTTATGTTGTCCCTGATCGGTTTATTTTCTGTGTATTAGGACTGTAAGAGGGGGAAAAGATTTTATACACTAGTGTTCCGTTTCATCTATAAAGTAAAGGTGGAATTGAGCAAAAGTTATGAGTTGTTTTATTAATTTTTGTGATGATCTCTACACTTACTGGAGGTGGATCTCACCTTCTGGACTGACCAAAGCATCCACCTCCCTCCCATCTCTTAGCTTATACAGGAAATCCACCCTTATGTTTACAGTCTAACCTTGTGCCTAAGGAGAGCATACTTAGGGGACACATTACTGACTTGTGGGATTGCAAAGATTTGAGGATTTATTTTTGGTTTGTTAGACTAGATTTAAGCCCAATGCATTTTGCACTTGATCCTAACCTCCCCATGCATTCTGTACTCCGAAGGTCTGTGTCCAAACATGAGAGGGGAGTGCCCTTAAAATCACTGCACAGGTGCATCAGTCCGAATACAGTGCAATGCAGACCTTCTTTCCCCACTTACCTTCATCCCATGCCTTTCCCTGCCTCTCTGGTGGGATAAAAAAATTATCGTAGGGAACGGAGTTCTGTTACGGAACATCTGGCAGCTTGCGGAAGTCATGTGACCTTCTTAAATCTTGGTCCAGCCCTTCTCCTTTAATTGAATTTCTCTTTTATTTACAATAGATATCTCTAAAGCTTTCAAATCTATCAGGGCTTTTAACAAAGTACAGAAGGAATGGGAAGCACTATGTTTATAGGATATGTTACTTCACAGAATAGGTAGTGGATAAGTGAAATAGTCTCCCATCAGGGGTGATTGTCTCTATACAGGAGAGGAATTTAAACATGCTTGGGATAGATAACTTCTTAAAACAAATGATCCAATAGAGTCTCAGCTTCTCATGAACAAACTAGGACAGGTCTGGCCAAGCTTTGGCTCTCCAGCTGTTGTGAAACTACAAGTCCCAATAGGCTTTAGCTGCATAGTCAACTGCATCTGCAAGCTCTTACGGGAGATCAAAAGAGATGTCGGTATAGGGGAGGAGCTTGATGTGATTTAATGCAAATCACTACCTGGTGTCCCGCCCCCTGTCTATCAATGCTGCAATTCATATTCTTACTAAGGATGACAAATGATGACATCATCCCCCTCTCATTCTTAGCAGCGCTATGGATCACAGTATTGATAGGCAGGTGGGGCGGCACTTGTGGCAGTGATTTGCTATAAATCATGCCTCAATGTGGGAGATTTGCCTGTTCCCCCAGGATTCCAGGGGTGCAATGGCCAAATTTTGAGAGCCTCCCGAACATTCCGGGAGAGACGGAAACTATGAGATAAGGCCAATTATATATGTAATTATGCAAGTGTTATATCCAAAACAATACAAAATAATCTGCATCAGGGGTTTGGAGCTGGTTGCGTCTGTATCTTACCATTCACAGATCTGTCATCCTCATCATTAATTCATGTCCCTGAGGACGCGTTTGTAAACATTAATATTTGTGCTGAGCAATTAACACCCATGATTACAGGAAGTGTCTGAGTGGGTGATGTATAGACTGACAATATGGCGTCTGTTGGGTGATGCGCGCGGACTGTATGTATGTATGGGTGGGACCTGTTCTGCTAGAATGTGACAACATGCGATGGATGCGGCCTGTTGCATGACTCCTGCATTCTGCTTTATGTCTGGATGTTTCCATGTGTACGTCGTGTGTGCTGTGTTTTGCGGCGACGTGTTCGGTGTGTGGGAATCTATCAGCCGCCTTTGTGAGAAGATTAGCAGTTCCCTAAACACTGAGAGCCCTTAAATCCCCCAGTGACCCGCAGAATGTGGCTCCATTAACTCTTCCCCTGCCGCTGAGCTGCATGCTGCCTGCGCTGGATCAGGCTGGAAGGGAGGGAGGCAGACTGTAAAGGACTCGGGGTCACCGTGTGTGTCATTGACATACTGCCTCTTTCAGACGCACAGCGCGTCATAAAGAATAGGGGCCTTGAATCATCAAAGGCTGTTATTG
The DNA here is from genome assembly GCA_011038615.1 of Limnodynastes dumerilii. Taxonomy (NCBI): domain Eukaryota; kingdom Metazoa; phylum Chordata; class Amphibia; order Anura; family Limnodynastidae; genus Limnodynastes; species Limnodynastes dumerilii. Next base: position 174,987 of record WWET01000748.1, on the reverse strand, counting down.
TAACTCCTAGTACAGCCAACTTCTCTGCAGTCAACACACATATATCATTGTGATCTGCCATTGCGCTATCCGGAACCATATTATGCTTTCTGCTCTTCCTATTAACATGTACTTACCACTAACAATGCTATTTTCCTTTATTTTACTGGAGCTGCAAACTATGGATTGTCTGCTTACATTATAGCGTTTACACCCATATGCTGAACTCAAGACTCGTACTGATTGGCACCAGTGGCATATGTGCTCAAGTCACGTCAGAGAAAGTCCTGCTTCTGCCATGTTCTAAACCCTTTATGTGAGAGAAGGTTTTCAGTGTTGGCCCTCTCCTTGTCACAGTAATCAAACACTTGTGTGCTGTTCAGTATCGCTGCCACCGGTTATCACCATCATCTGTTATTCCTGCCTGTCCCCAACCACCCACACAGATATAGGTGCTTCTTGCTATTTTGTTTTTCAGGCGTTAGGTGTTTATTTCTTTAACATCTTACCCACGATCTTATTACCCAAATCTAACACTGCACTCTACTTCTATAATTACCATCTAACACTGCACTCTACTTCTATAATTACCATCTAACACTGCACTCTACTTCTATAAACCACATCTAACACTGCACTCTACTTCTATAAACCACATCTAACACTGCACTCTACTTCTATAATTACCATATAACACTGCACTCTACTTATATAAACCACATCTAACACTGCACTCTACTTCTATAATCACCATCTAACACTGCACTCTACTTCTATAATTACCATATAACACTGCACTCTACTTCTATAAACCGCATCTAACACTGCACTCTACTTCTATAATCCACGTCTAACACTGCACACTACTTCTATAATCCACATCTAACACTACACTCTACTTCTATAACCCACATCTAACGCTGCACTCTACTTCTATAACCCACATCTAACGCTGCATTCTACATCTATAACCCACATCTAACGCTGCACTCTACTTCTATAACCCACATATAACTCTGAACTTTACTTCTATAACCCATATCTAACTGCACACTCCACTCCTATTACCCACATCTAACACTGCACTCTACTTCTATAACACACATCTAATTGCACACTCCGGGCCTGATTCACAGTCAAGAAAGAGATAAGAAGGAATGGATTCGCAATTATATGCACCTAAGTTGCAAGCCTACTCCCTTGACGCCCCCATTTTTGTTCTTAATTGACTTAATGGGGCTGATCCAGAGCTACGACGTTACACTGAGCATTTTAACGCTCAGCGTAACATCGCTGCTCTTCCCCGACACTCCCCCTTGTTGGAGTGTATTTACACTCCCTTACGCCGGCTGAAGGCTACCCTAACTTCAGCCAGCGTAAGGGAATGTAAATTAGTAAGATAACACCGCCCTCCCAGCCTAATTACCCTCCCCCCGCCTCCCTGCACTAACCTCAGCGTAGTAACGCTGGGGGACGCCCCCCTCCAGCGTTACTACGCTGAAGCAACATCTGCCCGGAGCATGCGCAGATCGGCTTTTAGCCGAGCTTACGCCCGCCTTAGCTAGTACGGCGGGCGTAGTTCAGGATCAGGGCCAATGTCTCTTCTTAAGTAGTAAAAATATGCATGTACTTGGCAAATTGCACCTGTCTGTCCCATTTAAATGCCTCCCCCCACCCACGTTTCTTAACTCCCTTCTTAACTTTGCCTGGCCACGCCCCCTTCTTATCTCATTGGGCCAGAGCTACATTTTCATTACGTTTCAAGACGTAGCGTATGTACTATGCACTCCCCTCGCTTGTACGTGCTTTGGCCGTTTTACGTTTGCCGAACCCTACCTTAACTTTACACTGCGTGAGTGCTGACCTGCGTACATGCTGCACGTACGTACCTGCCTACACGCCCATACTGTATGATTGAAATGCCTCACCCCGATGTAATTCCGATGTGCAATTACGGGTGTTGTATGGCTGGCACGCCCCTTCGTTCGCAGTTACGCTGTTGATACGAGGCTGGTACGTATGATCAGAGTTACGTGGCGTTACAGCTGCCGTGCACATGCTCAGTACATTCAAAACAGCGTTTTTACCTCGGTGGCTAGCGTGAAAACACTTGCATACATAGTTCTGGATCTACCCCATTAAGAGGAGCAGAGTTGAGACTCCCTCTTAATGGATCACTGTTCCTAAATCCTATATAGATTGTGTACAGGTCACTACGCACATGCAGTTAACAGTTTTTAAAAAGACGCACGGAAATAGCAGCAGCTTCTTAACTGTGAATCATCTCTTCCATTCCTATTACTCACACTTAACACGGCACTGTATTTCTATTTAAAAAAAACCCATCTAAGTATGTGTTTCATTCTTATAACCCATGTGTAACACTGCATTTTATTCCTAAAACCAACATCTAACTTTACACTCTTTTCCTATATAAAACAAAAATATCTTCTAACACTCCATTCCTATAACCCACATGTAACACTACAATCTATTTCCATAACCAACATCTAACACTGCACTCTATTCCTGAAACCAACATCTAACACTGCACTCTATTCCTATATTCCACATCTATCACTGCACTCTATTCCTATAACTAACATCTAACACTGCACTCTATTCCTATATTCCACATCTATCACTGCACTCTATTCCTATACCTAACATCTCTCACTGCACTCTATTCCTATATTCCACATCTCTCACTGCACTCTATTCCTATACCTAACATCTAACACTGCACTCTATTCCTATATTACACATCTATCATTGCACTCTATTCCTATAACTAACATCTAACATTGCACTCTATTTCTATAACTAACATCTAACATTGCACTCTATTTCTATAACCCTAATGTAAGCACTCTAAACTGGATTCAGACCCCCGCACTCTAAACTGGATTCAGACCCCCGCACT